>PVJL010013516.1:0-31915 GCA_004026885.1 Lyroderma lyra
CCCCCACACGGGCCACCCCCCTCGCAGGCGTCCACCCCGCGCAGGCGCCCTCAGTGCCCCAGCAGCCGCTCCATGGGTGGACCTCGGGAGTGCTCGTATCGTGGGCAAAGGCGCTTCTGCACTGCTCGGTGCGCCTGTGTTTTGCCCCGACTAGGGGACCTCAGCCGATCACGTGCTCTGGTGGCCAGAGGTTTCTGCATCCCGGGTGCCCCAGGATGGTACCTACCGGACAGAGCGGGTTCTTGGCAGGGTGCCACCCCCAGGGTCCTGCGCAGACGGCCGGGACACACGCCTCCCCAACCCCCGCCTCTCTGTGAACCGGCCTATTGGCCTGTCTTGGACCTTCACCCTGAAGAGGCCTGCACATTTCAAATACTGCACAGCTATGGCGGTCAAAACGACGAGATACTGGCCTAAGTCAGAGACCTAGCCCACTGGAACGGAAGCGAGAGCCCGGAAGAAGAGCCACAGCCACGTGCTCAGTTATTTAGTTTATGACAAACTGACCAAGAATTGACAGCAGGTAAAAGGACACTCTCTTCAGTAAATGCTGTTGGGCAAATGGGGCAGTCACAGCAAAAAATCAAACGTGACCACGCTGTGTATTTAACCATACACAAAAACTAACTCAAAATGGATTAAAGACTTGAATGTAAGATCTGAAACCATGAAATTTCCAGAAGAAAACACAGGCAGTGAGTCCTTTATGTCGGCAGTGGTGACGACTTTGGATTTGACACCAAAAACAAAGACAACAAAGGTAAAAATTTAACAAGTGACACTGTATCAAATGAAATAGCTTCTGCACAGCAAAAGAAATCATCAATAAAATAAAAAGGCAGCCTAATGAATGGGAGAAAATATGTGCAAATCATTTATCTCATAAGAAGTTAATATCCAAAATATCTGATTAAAAATTGGGCTTGGATCTGAATAGACATTTTTCCAAAGATGACATACAAGTGGCCAACAGGTACATGAAAAGATGCTGACCGTTACTAATCAAAACGTAAGGAGCTTTCTATTCTAAAATAAAAAGCTCCCACTGGGCATAAATCACTAAACTTCATGAAACTCCATATTTATCACTATCTGTTCCCCTCCATATCTCATGTCTTGCAAGCTAGTTATTCATGTTTTGCAAGCTAGTTTTATCCTTAAGATGAATCCAAAATTGTTTTTATACATTTACGTCCAATTTGCATAGCCACTCTTTGTCATTTCCTAAAAGATACAGTAAGAATAGTTTAAAAGTGAAGAGTTCCATATGAAAAACCCAGTCCAAATACATAGTCCGATCAAGAAACAGATTTGCAACATTTTTTTTGCAAGTCCCTTGGCCTGCATATTGACAAAATTTGAACCTAAAAGAAAAAAAAAATCAAACATTTTGACAATTTCTTTTCTCATTGAACATGTAGTACTTTGCAGAGAAAACATACTCAGTTCTTTTGTGTGTTCCATTGAGTAGATTAAATTAGGGCATCTGGTTGGAATATTTACTTTATGCTCATAATACCTACTATAAACACCTAACCTACAGAGCCTGATTGTCTATCTAATTTAAGACATGCATAATTTCAGTTTTTGAGAATTATGAAAGCCAATGAGAAACTCATGCAAACTTCCACAGCATGACACTTTAGTACCATTATTTCTGGCAGAAATAATAACATTTATATGATTTTCTACAAAAATTCTTCTTTCATTAAAAAAAAAAAAGAAAGAAAGCAAGCAGTGGTTAACTTTGAATGAGTTGACACAACGTGTCCAGCTCTTTGGATAAGTGCTCTCAAGTTTTATCTCATTGAAGCAACAAACACAAGACAAAGTAAATTGGAACCGTTTGTTTTTGTAATGAAAGCACCTATATTATTCTAGAATAGTTTCTGAGTTGATCTAGTGAGCTAGATCATCAGTCTCTCACTTCACATTTTGTATGTCGATAGCCATAAATTTGTAATTCCAAACATGCCTAGATTCGATTTCTCAAATATTACATGGAGTCAGGTTTCCTATCTTATGAACAAAGGAACATTCATTGGATGATGGTTATTTCGCTTTTAGGTCGATGTCTATAAAATGAAGACGAAATACAGCTAGATAAATATGTTAGAGCACTTTCGCTATCACTAATGGTTTGTTCTCCATCTTTTTTAACTAAACTGGTATAGAGCAAACAGTATTTGGTTATGTTTCTCAACATGTTCTGAATGTGACTGTCATTGAAGGCTAGCCAATATCCAGGAGTACATACAATAGGTAGCATCATCCTCTGACATATGAAGGGTGGAGAGATGCCTCCCTGCATTTCATCTGTCAGCTTTTGGGGCTAGTTGATAGGGAGCTTAAACGTGACGCCCTGTCCATAGGAAAAGCTCCCTGTTGTACTGCAGTGATCGTTTGATTGGGAAATCAGTGTTAAAGTGCATAATTTGCTTTGCTTTATCTAGAAATTGTTAATGTTTCCACCCTTATTTGTGCCAAATACTAAATAAATATTTATGCAGAATGTCTCTGGTTTAAGGATCCCTTGGTTCCTTAGACACCCAACTTTTGGCAAATACTTGAATTTGAATTACAAATTATAAAAATGAATGTGGTGGTATGGCATGGTACCTGGGAGCACTTCCCATCAGCTGGGGTTGACGCTTGTCTCCACTAGTGAGAAGCTCTGTGACCTCTAACAAGGTCCTCAAACTCGCCAAGTCTCTCCTTACTTGTAATGCAGGAACCAACAGAAGCAAATTCTTCAGATGTTGGGAATCATAAATGAAAACGTATATAAGAGATTTTGAATACCATTGTGTTCAGAGGATACTAACCCATGAGATTCTTCCCAAGAAAGGCGTTGCAAGGTAAGTTCAGAAACCACTGTATAATATACTGCCACCCTTAGAGTTTTGTAAGAAACACTAGCTATGAGTCGGTCTTCATCACAAAAGTCTGTTCAATTCTTTAAGATGTGTGCAGTCCATCCATTGTGTCTATGGACCTAGAAATGAAAACAAAACCCGCATGCTTAGTGTTCGACTGAGCTTACGTTTTCCAACACAGATATATGGATAAATATAATTATAGCAATTCCATATGTAAAGTTATAGATACACTGTAATGATTAGTTTAACATATCTATGTAATCACTCTATCTTCATCTTCCAAATACATCTTTCTTGGTATCTTTACACATTCATGAATTTAGCAGTTGTTACTCTATAAGATGAACCCTCTTTAAAGGACATCACTCCCAGTGTTTCCTGTTGTGTTTCATTCTAAGTATTGAATCTAACATCCTGACTCACATCGAATGCCACCCCGTAATTGTCAGTCTTGTCTCTTAGCATTTCATATAGCGGTGTTATTCGCAGTGGATACTGGACGGCCTCTCCCCCTACCTGATATAGCATGCCTTCTTTTGCAACCAAATGTAATCATAGATGTAGAATAGAACTGTAGTGTCCGGCTCACTTTTTCTCCATCACAACTGTTGCTAATATTCAGAATCACAACTCATGCTATTAATTTCAGCTGATATTTTCAACTCTCTTAACCTGGCACTTACATCCGACAGCTGTAAAGGCTTTCAGCCATAATAAATCTCTGCCTGACTTCCCAAAGCAAACAGTGTTGAGGAGAGTGATCTCTCCAATAACATTTTGTCAGCTCAAATCACCACCACAACATAAGTGATTCAGACAGTCTGAACTGACTCCAGGCTTCCCAACCTCCGGTCCTTGTTTCCTATTTTCTTTCACTTATGACCTGTTCTTAATATTCTGAAGATTCTGAAAACACGGTGTTCATGCCTCAGGACTGGCTGAATGCCCACGGAATGAGTTTTTGCTTCTCTCCCACCCCAACCCTGTCCCCTCTGAGAAGATCCTGCACTGTGGTTCGCTGCGTCTGCTACATCTGAAAACCAAGTTCACTCAGGTCTGCTAATTTTGAAAAAAATGAGTAAACTGTAATGCTATAAAATTAACATGTTACCAGTAAATCTCCATTCTTGTAAAGTAAGTGAAACAAAGTGGTTTTTCTCTATGTGCTTAAAATGAATTCCAGAGAGAGTGACGTGCACGCAGTATCCCGTCTCCATTATGCACGTCATAAATAACGTGTCGAGTGAATTAATGAGCTTCCTGGGAGTTGAGTGCCACGAACAGAAGCTGGGTCAAGCCATGTGAGCCTGGGAGGAAATGCACACAAGATGTAAGACGATGCTTTTCAAAGAGCAAGTCATGTAGCAATCCAGAGCACAGAGCCTTGGGTCAGAAAGATCCGTCTTCCAGTCCTGCTTCTCGGCCTCTTGCTAGCATTTTGACCACGGGCACCAGGGGCCTCATCTGTAACTAGAACTACTCTTACCTGCCTAATTAAGAAGATAAAAATTTGTTTTCTTACTATTGCTGCTAGCAGTGTCTGTGTTTTCGATTGTCTTGGGAGGAAGTGTTACCCCAAAGCAACCGAAAAACTTAACAATTTTTCAAATTAACTCAGACACTGTAGATCCTTTTTTTGCTACAGTTTCATTGTGATATAATTGACATGTCACACTGTATGAGTTTAAGGTACACTTAATGATTTTATTGCAAAATGATGACCACAATAAGTTAACATCCATCGCCTCCCATAGTTATAATTATTTTTCTTGTGATGAGATGAGAACTTTTAAGTTCTACTCTCTTCGTGAAACTTTAACTTGAATAATTCTGGCTAAAAATGAGCAGTCCTTATTTTCCCAATTATAGGCTACTCCAAAAATTATATTTTAGCACGATTCATTATTCTATTTAAATGAAATCATATGAGTATACAGATTATTTTTCTTACTCCAAAACTAAAATCATTTCATTTATTAAATGCTGATACATTATGAACACTAATTCATTTAATTATTAGATAAATAGACAAGATAAGTGTTATTATGACTTTTATAAGTAAGAATGCTAAATATCAGACAGCTTAAGAGCTAACAGCTGTAAAAGAAAAGGTTGAGCTAGTTTCACACCCAGATCCAATCAATGGAAAAGTCTTCAAAATTTTTTTACCATTATTCAATATTAATTTTGAAAAAGAACTGAAATATCACTTATGGGTGTAGGGAGGCATATAGCACAATGGTTAAGAGCATGCATGGGTTGTAGAGTCTGAACTCCAATTCCCAATTCTGTCCCTCACTTAATACACGCCGTGTCTAATCACTCTGGGCTTTAATTTCTGTCAACTCTACATTAAAGATAATAAGAGGATAGAGGTCACAGGATTTTTACAGGACTTAATGAGCTAATACACTGCTCATAACATTACTTAGTGCATAAAAATTGCCCTCAAAATTTTAGCATTATTATTTTTAGCAAAGGCAGATATTGAGTGCTAGAAAGTTTAAGAGAGTTCCCCCTAAGGTCACACCATTACCATGTTCTTCTGTGTTTAAGATGATACTTTTTTCTAAAATTGCTAGACCAAAAATTGGGGGTCATCTTACATACAGGAGTAACCGGTGGAGAGGGTTTCTTAATGTTGGGTTAGAAAAGTAGGGGTCATCTTATACATGGGGGGAGTCTTATACACGGAAATATATGGTAGTTCCTGATAGAGGCTGTCGTTCGTTATTTTATATATGTGTGTGTGTGTGTGTGTGTGTGTGTGTGTGTGTGTATATATATATATATATATAGAGAGAGAGAGAGAGAGAGTTAGTTTCCTATGAGTATTGTGCTAGGGATTAGCAAAGCAATGATGAGTAAAACAAACTGAGTCGTTAGATCTTACAGTCTCATTTTGGAAAAGATATAATTACATCAGCAGATGATATTCTGTATGTGGCTGCTAATGCATGCAGCTCACAGAGGACTGTGGGTATTACCTCTGAGCAAACCTACTGCAGCCTCAGAGAAACTTCATAGAAATAAAATGACCTCCAAGCAAAAAAGTGAAAAAAAAAATAAATAAAGACAGATAAAGGGTTGGTCAACACTGGACAAGGAGGCCAGGATCCTCAACAACTGTTTCAAACTTGTTGCTAGTTTTCACATCTATAAAAATATTAATGAACATGGATCCCATGAAAAGTGGCAGGCCCATGATAATTATATAAATTTTATCATTTGAATAAAATGATTACAAAGCACACAACCTCCTGAAGCCCTCTCCCCTCCCTTTTTAAGGGTGAACGACTGTTTATAGATTGTAAGCAATGCCTTTCAAACTAAGGCCATCTAAGTGCAGAGTGTGATTAATAACCCTGCAGAGCTAAATGTTTGATTACACGGGGCAAAAAGTAAGTTGCTACTATTGGTACAAATGGACTTGAAGTGTAACAAAAAACACGTCGAAAAGAGGTAAAAACATACATTATTACCCCTGGGGTTCTCGTTTTTGAAAATATACTCAAATGTGTATTTGTTTTTTTGTTTAGGAAACAACTATTGCTGTTCTTCAAGTAGTTGATAGTAACCATCAATTTATTCTGTCTCTGGGACAGTGCAACTTCATTGCATGTTTAAAAACTATGAGAGAGAGAAATGGGGCAGGGAGGGAGGGTGGGAGGCGGGGGTGAGAGAGAGACAGAGAGATTTTAACACTTGGCCTTGGCTACCAGGAGAACATGAGTGCTGAAGACAGCTTGGTTGATAGAGTGCTGCAGACATCTTTCAGTAACTAAGTGGGACCCTTTCAACTTTGGGATCCTATTCTGCGGGACACACAGCCCATCAGACAAGGCAATAATTCTGTTAGAGATATCTCCCTTGGTTTTGCATGGAGCATTGAGAGTAACAGTAGAATTTTCATCACAGTCCACTTTTGTAAATACGCTGGGGAACTAGATAATTGAACATGGTTTCCTTCAGTTTAGTGGCGGTGTATACTGGTTCAATGCTTCTTTATTCGCCAAAATTCACATATCATTTATAGACAGTGATGCTGGTCTATGATGATTAAAAGCAGTTACTAAATTTATGCCGAGTAAAAAAAATAGTAATAATAATGAGACCGCCCAAGATGGTTAAATAGAACTAGGGATAAAATCTTTGCCCCAAGCAGTAGTTGGTTCAGAGCATGCCACTGATGTTCAAAGCTCCGCCCTGATTTCCAAAATTCTTATTAATTTTATCCATTTCATAAACCCAAAGGCAGAAGACATTAATTTATATTATATGAAAAAAGGTCCAACCATTTGTAACTTTATAACAAATTAACTACTCTTATATCTCAAAAAGTTTAGTAATAATCATACTTTTAACCATAAAGTGCATGTTGTGAGATGTTTTGCCCCATTCATATTTTATTCTTTTGATTGAAAATAAAAAAAAATAAAATAATCAAAACAGAGTTAATACTTACATAGCCTTTATTGTACATACCAGACAATGAATGGATCACCTAATATGCCAGTCAGTTTTGTACAAGAACTGGCCTGGGGTTGGGACTGGTTAGGGGACCCATGGTTTTGATGACCTGCTGAAACACTAACAAGTATTATTCGAGCGTGGCTCATAACCACACCGCCTTCAGCCCTTGGTTCACTCGCTGTCTGCCACGGGCAGCTTTTCCTGCACGCTCTTCAAAATGACAAGCACCCCCTCCGAGCATGCCTCTTCCTCTTCTCTCACTTATCTTTGTCCAAAGCCGTAGTACAACTGCTCGATGTGCTTTTGCAGATGTTTTAGAATTATGTATCTTTTCACTAGAATGCAAACCCGACGAAGGCGGTATTCTTCAGCTGATGCTGTGCCCAGAGGCTCCAAAAATGTTAGGGGGATACATACACAGGTGGGTCGGCTGGCCACCTTTCCTAACCCTAAAAGTATCATGGGGATTATTTACATGATGTGTTTTTTATACATTAGTAATTGGCCTCAGTCTACTCAGGCTTTCGTTACTTAATGCTGCAAGAAATTTCTGTCCTTTATTGAATGCTTCTCACACCTCAGCAGAGAGCCTCCAGTGAGGATTTAGTTCATTATAGTTCAGTCTTTGGAAGAAGTTAGAGTTTGGAAATGTTGTTCCTTGAGCCTCTGGGGACCTTCTCTGCCAGGATCATGGGCCCCTGATCAACCTGTCAGCCCTACTAATAAGCAGGGAAAATAGGAGAAATTAAATGACTACTGTTGATCTGTGCCTAATAGCCCTTTGTCTTGGTATACATATGAGGTAGGACAATTAATTTCATGAACTCACCCTAGAAAAAGTGCTTCATACCTCATTGCTGAATATCACTTCGGTCACCTTCAAAGTGCTCCCCTTGGGAAGCTGTGCACTGATGCCAGCACCTAGTGCACCCTTCAGAGCAATTTTGGAACTCTTTTTCTGATATGGCCATCAGAGCTGTCATCGTACCCAAATCTGACACTTAGGTTCACACACTTGCCACCGTATGCTTACACTGGCAGCACTGTACAAACAACTTGGTGAAGTGTCATAACCTTGGTGTATCTGTATGTCACAGCTGTGTTTGTGTTGATGTGTGGTGTTGTCTTGCTGAGTGGTGTTCATTATTGCTGTTGCGTGTGAATGCTGAATGTCGAAGCTTGCATTAGAGCAATGAACTAACATTAAATACCTTGTTAAACTTGGCAAGAGTGGAAGTGAAATCAGGGACATGTGAGTCCAAACTTACGGGGATAATGTCATGAAGAAAACGGCAGTGTGCAAATGGACTAAACGTTTTTCTGAGGGAGAGAAAGCATCACTGATGGAGAGAGGGCAGGGCAGCCAGTAACAAGCAGAACTAATGAAAACATTGCAAAAATCCATCAAATTGTGCATCAAGATCATCAGCTGACTGTAAGAAACATAGCAGACCAAGTAAGTAAATATTGATAGAGAAACAGGAAAATCTTAGCTGAAAATCTTGGCCTGAGAAAGGTGTGTGCAAAAATGGTCCTGAAGAAGCTAATCGATGAACAAAAGCAAAGGAGAGTCAAAGTTTGCCAAGACCTTTTGGAGAAGCAAGATGATGCTTGGGGCCGTGTTATCACTGGTGATGAAACATGGGGGTACCAACACGACCCTGAAACAAAGCGTCCACGTGCACAATGGACGTCAGCCAGTTCTCCATGACCAAAAAAGTTCCCTCAGTCCAAACCAAGAGTCAGAACGATGTTGCTGACCTTTTCTGATATCAGAGGGATTGTTCATTATGAATTTGCACCACCTGGACAAATAGTCAACCAAGTTTATGTAGCTGAGAAGGCTGCATGATAAAGTTAGACCAAAATGACCTGAAATTTTTGCCAACAACTCACAGATCTTGCATCACGACGATGCACCAGCTCACACGGCTCTGTCTGTGAGGGAGTCTGTAGCCAGGACACAAATAACTGTATTGTAACACCCCTCTACTTACATGATCTGGACCCAAATGACTTTTCTTTACCTGAAGGTGAAGGAAATATTTTTTTAAAAAGACATTTTGATGACATTTAGGACACCAAGAGTAATATGATGACAGCTCTGCTGGTCATTCCAGAAAGAGTTCCAAAATTGCTTCAAAGGGTGGACTAGGCACCAGCGTAGGTGCATAACTTCTCAAGAGGAGCACTTAGGAGGTGACTGTAGTGATATTCAGCAATGAGGTATGTAGCACTTTTTCTAGAATGAGTTTGTGAACTTAATTGTCAGACCTTGAAAGTGGAATCACCCAGTATTTTTCTTTTTGTGACTGGCTTATTTTACCTAGCATAATGTCCTCAAGGTTCATCCATATTGTAGCATGTGACAGAATTTCTTCATTTTTTTTTTTTAGGTTGAGTAATATTTCATATTAGGCATAGACCATTCATCTGTTGATGAGCATTTGTGTGGCACCCACTTTGGGCTACTGTTACTAAAACTGCAATGAAAATGGATGTGTCAGTATCTCTTCAAGATCCTGCTTCAGTTCTTTTGGATACATAACCAGAAGAGATTGCTGGATCATATGGTTATGTTATTTTTAATTTTTTGAGAAACTCCACACTGTTTTTCATAGCAGTTGCACCATTTTACAATCCTAACAGTGTATACGAGTCCCACCACCCCACCAACACTTATTTTGTTTTTTGGGGTTGTTTTGTTTTTTGATAGTGGCCATCCTTTTGGATATAAGGTGATGCTGCGTTGTGGTTTTGATTTATATTTCTCTAATGATTCATGATATTGCACATCTTTTCACATGCTTTCTGGCCATTTGTGTATCTTCTTTGGAGAAAGGTCTATTTAAATACTTCGCCCCATTTTTAATCGCTTTTTTATGTTATTGAGATTTAGGAGTTATTTATGTATTCTGAATGTTAATCCCTCATCAGATATATGACTTACAAATGTTTCCTCCCAAGATAGGTTGCCTTTTCATTCTATTAATTGTTTTTAATGATGAGCAGAAGATACTGAGTTTGATGTCACCCCATCTGTCTACTTTCATTTTGTTGCTTATACTTCTAGTGTCAGACTCCCAAAAATATTACCAAATCTGATATCATAA
The DNA here is from genome assembly GCA_004026885.1 of Lyroderma lyra. Taxonomy (NCBI): domain Eukaryota; kingdom Metazoa; phylum Chordata; class Mammalia; order Chiroptera; family Megadermatidae; genus Lyroderma; species Lyroderma lyra. The sequence goes on from PVJL010013516.1 coordinate 10,466, forward strand.
AGCTTTGCCCTTAGGTTTTCTTCCAGTAGTTTTATAGTTTTAGGTCTTATGGTTAAGTGTTTCATTTAAGTTAATTTTTGTATATGGTGTAAGATAAGAGTTCAACTTCATTCTTTTGCGTGTGGATATCCAGTTTCTCAGCGTCATTTGTTGAAAAGACTGTCCTTTCCTCATTGAGTTTTCTTGGCCACCCTGTTAAAGATCAATTGATCATATATTCATGGGTTAATCTCTGGGCTCTCTATTCTGTTCCATTAGTCTTTATGTCTGTCCTTTTTTGCCACACTGTCTTAATTACTGGGGCTTTTTAATATGTTTTAAAATCAGGAAGTGTGAGACTTCCTGCTTTGTTCTTCTTTCTGAACACTGTTTTCAATATCCAGGTTCTTTGAGAGTCCACATGAATTTTAAGGTCTTTTTTTTTCTTAAAAAAAAAATGCCCTTAGGATTTTGATAGGGATTGCATTGAATCTGCAGATTGCTTGGATGGTAGAGGCATTTTAACAATATTAAGTCTTCAATCCATGAACACAAAATGTCTTTCTGTTTATTCGTGTCCTCCATAATTTTTTTCAGCAAACGTTTTGTAGTTTTCAGTGTACAAGTCTTTCATCTCCTTGGTTATGATTATTACTAGGTATTTTATTCGTGTTGATGCTATTGTTTATTTTTAATCTCCTTTTTGAACTATTATTAGTGTGTATAAATGCAACTGATTTGGCATGTTAATTTTGTATACTGCAACTTTCCTGAAATTGTTTATTGTCCTAACAGTTTTGTGTGTGTACGTGTGTGTGTGTAATTTGTAGGGTTTTGTACATTTAAGAATCATATCACCTGTAAACAGAGATAAGTTTCTTTCTTTCCAATTTGGTTTTTGACTAACTGCTCTGTATAGGAATTCAGTACTATGTTAAATAGAGGTGGCAGGAGTGGGCATCCTTGCCTTGTTACTGGGCATAGAGTTAAAACTCTCAGTCTTCCACCACTGAGCATGACATGAGCTGTGGGATTTTCTCGAATGGCTTACAGTATTTGAAGGGCTTTCCTTCTATTCCTAGTTTTATTGAGTCTTTTTATCAAGAAGGGTGTTGAATTTCATCAAATGCTTTTTCTGCATCTACTGAGATGATCCTGTGGTGTATTAGACAGATAGATTTTTATACATTGAACCATCCTTGCAATCCAGAAATAAATCTTACTTTGTCATAGTGTATGATGGCTGTCCAGAACATATCTAGCCATGCAATATGAAAAATAGAGGCATATATAGCTGGATTTTCCCCCCCGACAGCCCTCATGTAATCATTTTAGTGTAAATTTGCTTTTTTGATCTTTTGTCAAAGACTTTTGCATCAATATTCATCAGAGGTATTGATCTGTAGTTCAACTTTTTTGTAGTGTCTTTGTCTGATGTTGGTATCACAGCTCTATCTGTAAAGTACATATTCTTCACCACTATATTTCTAATTTTGAGGACTCAAAATACATACCCATTGCTAATAACATCATAAATGTTAATATTAGTATCATAAAGATGGTAGTTTGTTGACCACGCGGGGGTTCTCCACAGCTTACCCTAAAGTAGGAAGGCATAGGGATGGGACCGGGGGCCCTGGAATTGGCTGGCAATTTCTCAGCCTTCCAACATTGAGAAATGCACTTACCTTTGGAAAAGTGGGATAAGTGTGCCTACTGATAAGGATTGTTAGAACCCCGAGAGGCAATATACATTGACAGCCAATCTTTATTACGTACGACGAGACAGGCACTGTTTACATGTATTAGACTTGTTACTTCATTTAATCCACACAACATCCCTAGGAGGTAGGTGCTATTATCATCCCCATTTCAAAGAAGAAGAAATTGCAGCTTGAGGCATTAAATCCCGTGCCTGTGCTCACACAGCTGTTACATATGAGTACAGGGCTTACCCCCAGGCTAGTCCACTCCCCAATTCTTTTTAACTACTATGCTTCCCATTTCAAGTGCTTATATAATACATAGCTAATCATTCTTCTTTCCTCCTTTTTCTCTCCTCTTCTTCATCCTCAGTTAGCATTTATTGAGCACTTAATATATTCCAGGTCCCAGGTAGGCATTCTGAAATGATTGTATTATTTACATCTCACACCATTCATGGAAGACCTGTAGGCCAAGGATTCATTCTCTTATTCCACAGTCGTCTCCCGTGTACTAACCATTTAAAAACAGCCACAATAAGTGTCAACTCTTCTTAAACTCAACTCCCTAACAGTGTGCCCTTCAGTGTATTTGGAAGTTCCAATATTCAAAGTGGTATCTTTTTAAGGGTTTGGTATAATTGTACTCCACAAAGTTTACATTGAAAAAAAGAAGAGGAAATACGATATTAGTGAGGAGGTTTTTTGTTTTGTTTTGTTTTCATTTGGCATTAAAATGACCACATGACCACATTGAGATTAATAGTCATAGAATTTCAACCTCTTTTTAGCAAACATGTCTCTGAGTAGACACACCTGATTCTCGTCCCGCTCAGAATGAGCCCACCTAAAAAAAGCGGAAATGATGTCAGATGGCGTGATCATTATGGGATGGAGGTTCTTTTCCCCCAGGTGTACATGGCTCCTCTGGGAAACACTGACTTCACAGAGTCTCTACAAGGAAGGTCTCTCGGCTCTGTGCTCCACGCCTCTTTCCTTACAGAGTGATTCACTAGCCCATCACAGGCGTGCACTTCAAAGCCGGGTGCCTCTGGGAGTCCCTGGCAAAGACCAGGGTGTGGCTTCAGTACAAAAGCTGCAGGAGTGAAGAGGATTAGTGAAAAAGCGGAAACCAGCCAGAATGCAAGGACCTGCGGCCGATCTGATCTTCACTGATGAAACTTTCCAGCCTTCGGGCGCCCAGAATGTACAGGCAGAGGTTTACAGAGAAATGAAGGATGGGGCAAGACAAAACAAAACAAACAAAAGGCCACAGACAATCCAAATGCCTCGAATGAGGAGACTTGCAAGCTTCAGTTTGAGACACAGCCGAGAGTCCGTGAAAACCCTGAAAGTGAAAGTGGCTTCCTTTTAAGTTTTGCAAACTCTGCGAGGTGATGACAGCTTCCTGCAGCTTGGCCTTGAGCTGATCAGATTTCAGCAGCTCATTCAGCTCCTAGGCCGAGTTCTCAACCCATGTAACAGCAGAGGTTGGCTCCGACAAGATCCCATATGGCAAGTTTTACCGTACAAAGAACTCTTCCTCCCTCCACCCTCCCCATGGACCCAGGGCCAGCACCGCTCACGGGGGTTGCCCCCCAGATTTACTTTAAGCCTTTCACAATTGCAAGCCAGCATTCTCATCATAAATGCTATGCGTGCACCAAGGCTTCGTCTATGATATTAAAACTTACAATCAATTGGCAGTACCAAGTCTCTGCATGATAACTTTCCACATGGAGATACCACTGACTTTGAAATTCCTGTATTATCACTTAATTTATTCAGAGAAATAGCAAACTTACATGGCTAGAAAAGTCAACGTTCCATAACGTTTCTCTTGTATATTGTATCGTATTTCTCTTACAGGATAACTAATGAAAACGTATTTGGGAGAGAAAAATACTGAAGATTTAATTTTATTTCATGCAATGCATGATTTCTTCCTGTGGGGAAACAAAGAGTGTGTGTGTGTGTGTGTGTGAGAGAGAGACAGAGACAGAGAGAGAGAGAGACAGAGACAGAGACAGAGAGAGAGAGAGACAGAGACAGAGACAGAGAGAAAGAGACAGAGAGCAATGTCTGAGAAAATGTATTTTGCATGTCTGAGTTCTGTCTTTCAAGACCCCATGTGATGTTTTCCTGTTTCTGAAATTTTCCAGGGTTTCCATCCGGAGTCCACACACTATTCAAATGCAGGGACCACCATCTCCATCTCACGGCGAAAGACCCCAGCAGTCACCATTATTTAGGATCACCCGAGAAGCCTTCTTTGGACATTGCCGCTCACAGCCAAGAGCGCCCGTGTCCCAGAGCGAATCCTCTGAGCTTGGCAGGCCCCCGCCCCCAAGCGCTGAAACTCCATCTTCCACGTTTGCCTCGGGGTCACTTCCAAACAGCAGGGCACCAGACAGGCTACCTTCGGAGGAGCCATACCTAAGTCCAGGAGGATGGGGTTTCACTGTCGGCGCAAAGCCTTTTTACCTCGGAGACTTCACGGTGAGTCAGGACCTGGCAGTAACACGATCATTTGTTGCTTTAGAATGCTAATCGCTCCGCTGAGTTATCTAGTTCGAAAAATAAAATACGAACCACACTACGATAAACTAACCCGTCTTCCCTGTGCCACGTCAAGAGGTAAGAACATTATTCAGTTACCAAACGTGTCACCAACTGTCTTTGGACAGTTCAGGGACGCATGTGTCACATTGGGGTTAGGAATCGCATTTTGCTGCATTTAATTCTGCTTTGTGAGCCTGACTCCCATGGGTGGCCTTGTGCAAATCCTGCATAGCTTGCCTTAGCTGTCTGAGTTCCTGAGTAGCATCAGCATTAGTTTCACACACGTCAAGGCAGACGCCTCGATGGTTTTTGGAACCCAACGTGCAATGTCGTCACGGCAGCCGGTGGCCGTGAGGGACATCGGGCAGCTGTGCCCATTTGCTGATTGGATCTCGCTGCCTGGCCAGGCCTGTGGGCTGGCTTGATACACAGAGAAAGAACAAAGCCCCAGGACGTGGAAGGGACGTGAGGTCTGGAACTTTCTTTACCTTCAGGCCTTTGCAAGGAGAGCTGTGGGGAGATGAAGGGCTGTGCCCTGCCCCACCGTCAGGCTGTACCCCAGAGCACACTGGACCCTTTTATGTTGGTCCTTGAAAAGTGACAAGTGGGGCCCTTTTCTAGGGGACCTGAGTAGAAGGGAACAGAGAAGCAAGTCACCTACCGTCAACCGTAAGGGCTTCGCGCACCACGCGTCCTCGCCTCCCACCACCGAAGGAAGGACCTTCGCTCTGCTCCCAGAGTGCAGCACGCGGGCCGGCCCCGCTGATGTCGGGGAGGAGGAAGCGGGACGGGAATGCTGTGCTGTCACGGCGCTCTCGAGTCCAACCCGTGTTCTTACTCTGAAGAACCGGACGCTCCTGCAACAGCAACGACACTTGTGAACACAACCGGGGAGGAACTCGGAACCGCTGAGTGGGTGGTTTCAAAAACTCAGGTTTCCTTCATAAGTGGCATGGCCACAAAAGTAACTCCAGCAGACTCTAAATAAAGGAGGCAACTATAGCATCTATGTTAAATAGCGTTTTGAAAATAGTTCCTGTGAACTTAGAGTGTAGAATAGTTTCATCATGTTTTAGTTCTTTCCCATGAGACCTATAGCAATACATTGTTCAAGAAGTATCAGAGTGTGTAACATCATGCACTGGCTCAAACCCGTCACCGTGCACAATCACCTAACGGCTGTGTTCAGTGATGGTGACCATTGCTTGCTCTCTGACTTTCTGTGTTATACTGAAAGCCATTTTCTCCTAGATGGCCTATTTGAATATTAAAAATACAGAAATTATTACCAGACAGATGAACTGTCAACACCACACACACACACGCATGCACGCACACATGCACGCGCACACACGCACCCGCACACACCCGCACGCACCTGCACACACACACGTGCATGCACACACACACCCACATGCACCTGCACACACACATATGTGCATGCACTCACACACGCACATGCATGCACACACACACACGTACACACGTGCACACACACATACACACGCACACGCACGCGCACACACGTGCACACACACATACACATACACACACGTGCGCGCACACATACGCGCACACACACACACACATACGTGTGCACACACACATGCACACACATGCACACGCACACACTCACACACAATGTGCACACACGCGCGCGCGTGCACGCACACACACACATGCACACGCATGCACACAATGTGCACACATGCGCGCGCGTGCACGCACACACACATGCACACGCGTGTGCATGCGCACACACACAATGTGCACACACACACGCACACACACATGCACACGCTGGCCTCCCTCGAAGTGGTTCTATAAGTCATGTTCAACATCTCTCTCATCGCTAACGTTTAAAGCCTCCAAATCCTTTGGCTTACCCCACTGGAAACAAGCCACAGTCCTGCGACACTGAGAAGCCAACTATAGTCCAAAAAAAGCCACAGGGTGATGCCACACGATCTTCGTATATATTTTCATTGTTTTTTGTTCGTTCACATGCTTTCAAGTACTCAATCGCGATTTTCTTTCTCAAGAGCTTGGCCAAGCCCCTGCGATAGAAACACAGTGTCTTTATATTTATTTAGGAGCGTGGAGGGGACGGGGCACCGTTTGGAAGACTCTCGGGGTTTCTGAAACTTACAGACATGTTCAATGAGAATGAGTCAGGGTCCTTGGACCTCCTTCTGAGGACACCAAATTGTTTCATCCACAGGGGCCCTATGAAGTCTGACAGTTTATAGCCAGGTGACGACCTTTTTAAAGGAGACAGAACTCGTAACTTGGTAAGACCTTTCCTAACCGCTTGAGTTGAAAATAAGAGTTGAAAATACTTTGCTTTCATGATCTAATACAGGAACAGATTGGGAAACGCCACAAATTCAAACTGCTAAAAACTAACCATGCCAGTAAGTTATGCTGAATGCTGTTTTATTTTTGAAAAAAAAGAAAAAAAAATAAGTGGAAAGAAGCTTCTCCTTAAAAAAGCCCACTTTTATAGTATAGTAACTAGATACAGATTTCCTGCAAATGAAATAATCTGTTTATGCAGAGTTTTTTTCCTACCCAGTCAGGGAATTTGTAAGTTTTAGCAAACCTGGATCACAGGCCACTTTCCTCCTGGTGAGCTCCTGGGCGGCTCCGGGCGGGGACCCGGTGTCTCAGGTCTGGGAACTTGCTGTGTCGGGAGCTCCAGGAGCATTCCCCCCGGTAGGTCCCATCCAAACTGCACCGCTGGGGGCGGCTCCTGGAACCTGCCTGCTCCACGGGCTCTTGGAAGGTTGAGGATGATGGATGTCACCCATCTCAGTCCGTCCATGTCCGTTGGTCGACGTCACACCAGACCGAAACGTCTGTCGACACCAGTGTTTCGTGACTGGTGTAAGGCCCAATGTTCTTAACCCTTCGGCTGCGATCCCATGCCACCTCCTCGTCTTCCCTTAAACTTGGCTTCTCTTGAGGGAGTCCTGTGCTTCAGAACCTTTACCGTGAGGCTGCACTTGCCTCTAATTTGTAGAGTTCACCCTTGAACCACCCAGGGGTCGGGGGTGCCACTCCTCCCACACAACTGAAAAATCTGCATAAAACTTTTGAATCCCCCAAAACTTAACTACTAATCGCCTGTTGTTGACTAGAAGGCTTGCCAATAACATAAACAGTCCACGACACATCATTTTGTGTGTTATACTCACATATATTACTTGTATCCCCTGTATCTACTATAAGCTAGGGGAAACGCTATTACGAAAATCGTAGGAGAGAAGATACGGTCATAGCACCGTTCGTAGTGACTGAAAACCGTCCGTGTGGAAGTGGATTCCCGCAGTTCCCAACTGTGTTGTTCAAGGGTCAACGGCACCTACTAGGTGTCTTCTCTGACAGAACTAAGCCCCACGATAGCAGGGATTTTGTCACTCTTGTTCATTTTTGTGCTCGTGGTGCCTGGAAGACTGTCTAGCACGTAATTAGCCGTAAATGGGTTAATGAGAGACCTCGCTCTTGGTGCCTGAGTGCTGTTCTGCAGCCGTAATACATCTCATTTAACATGCACTACAGACTACACCGCCTCGTATTTCACAGCAATTCCCCGCCCTTCACCATCAGAAAAATTGTGAGTTTTCTGCCGGGCTTTTTCTAGGTAGAGGTTACATTTTATTAAGGAACTTCTCCCTTTGATTCCCCTAAATCTCAAAGTGTTCTGTTTCTAATAAGAAGTCAAAAATTTCATTTTGATTTTAGCAAATGTTGAATGACACTGTGGGAATGGAATAATATTCGTGAGGACTTTTATGAATCTCAAAACAACAGAGAACTTAGGTGGGAGACAAATATCCAAAAACACCTTTGGAACATCTTGTGGTAAGGAAGCATAAAGATAAAAAGTTAGTAGTTACTAGTGTCTTACGCAGAGTGAATAATGAATAATTGACAAAAAAGAGTTGTATCATATTTTTGGAAGACACTTGAGCAATCATCCTGGGGAATCCCCCGGAATCTCTCAGGACCTCAGAAATTACCTCTTTATCTTTCTGAGACCTGAATTTTAATACTTTTTTAAAGAAGTCTAGTCACAATCAAATATATATGCTACCTCAATCTACACCTCTCGTTTACATTATCCTCTCTTCTCCTCCTCTCTCTTAGAGTTTTATTTCATTTTTTCATTTTGTAATTATCTGTTTCATAGGAAGTTGTTCAAGTAGCTCGAAACCACCCTGGGAATGACGGTAAAAACTGAATAAATTGTGACTTCCTCTGTTCTGTTGGCAGCACCCAGTTATGTTGCATCCAATCAAGCCTGAGCGCTCTAAACCCCCATTCTGGACGAGCTGCCTATTTTAAGTTCTCCCACATTTTTGCAGAAATGAGAGTGTCGACCTCTCGACTGGCCAGTCTTTCACCCATTCCAAAAGGGGGGCTGTGGATACTCTCTGAGTCCCTAAAAGCATGTCGCATGTGTGGGTGGTTTTTCTTTCCTTTTTCTTTTCCTTTTTTTTTTTTTTTTTCCCAGAGACTGGTAAAATCTCACTGGCTCCAGAGTGTCACCCTCGTGCCCTTGCAATAGAGGTCATCAGTAGCACGGAGTCAGTTTGGGATATCTCCCAATCAGAAACAAATAACAGCGACTCCCCCGGGAACCCATTGAGCCCATTACAGACCTTCCAACGAACAGGCGAGCTTTGTAGTGCGGCTCCTTGAGAAACAGCTGTTTGTCTAACCTTTGAACTGACCGATACATTAATCTGAAGCATAATTTAGTTCTGTCTGAGCTTCTGGGTAGGGCATGAATAGCTGTTCGACCAGTCTCCAAAATAATACTTTCTGCGCTTGTTTAAAAAAGGGCATTTCCCCCTTCCCAATTTAGTCCTGTGCGATGCCTGATAAGGTCGTGCCAGACCTGGGGTACGGTCCTGCTCTGCTACCCTGATACCTCTCCCTCGCTCTACCCTTGATCCTGCTGTGAGTGAGCCGCTGATACTCATCGGAGTCCGAGAAGCAGGACTGGAGCCTCTTTTCACACCGAAGAGGAGGTCGCCCTGGGGTCTCGTTCCCGCAGGAGAGGTGACGAGGAGTGGCACCTGAGTGCGAGCTCTCCCGCACTGCCGGGCCGGGAGCCTGTCCCGGGACAGTGTGGCATTGTGCAGGACGTCCCGGGGGGAGCAGCCTCCCGCCGGGTCTCCGTGTGAGTGCTGGAGGAGGTCCGGAGCACAGGAAACGGTCCGATTCTGTCCTTCCTTTATTCGAACTCGATTCCTATCAATTCAGTGGAAAGAATGGGAGAGAAACCCTAGCAACTGGGAAGCGACGCCGACAATGAATGTGTAACTGGAAGACCGACACCCCCTTCTTCTGTGGGTTAACTGAAATCATAGTTTAAAGGGGACGATCCAGCAGTGACAACACCGGGGAGCTGCCGGGGACGCGCAGTGAGGCAGCCCTCTCAGGGAGCCACGGCGTCTCCCGGGTCGTTTGCCTGTTTGCCTTGAAACAAGAAGACGCCGCTCAGGGCTGGCAGCTGACGGGGCAGCACGGAGGCGCCCCCGAGGCCGAGGACTGCGGGGTGGTGGGAAGACCTGGGGAGGAGACTTGAGGGGTGCTCCCGCAGCCTGCCCCCGTTGACGTGCAGCCCCGACATGGCAGGCCTTACATGTGTCCTCTGTTATGTGAGCACAGCCCCGATGGGCTTCTGAGCCTGCTGTGGGCATCGCAGGAGGTCACAGGTGAAGGGGGACGCTGGCTTGGAGTCACATGGGGGAAAATGCGCTGCCCAGCTCTGCCCGCGCCACCCCCATCACCCCCGTCCCAGCGCCTCCCCAGTTCTGGGCCCACAGCCATGGGCCACACGGCCGTTTTAAGGCATTAAGACTGAGGCCGCTGTGGCACAACAGATGCCTGGCCCCCGTGTGCACCACCAGACAAAGAAGCCTCCTGAGAACTGTCACGTGCGAAGCCCCATTTTCTTGTGGGAATCCAGTTTGACCCCGCACTACAGTGACAGTGGGGGTGACGTTCGTGCAGAGCAGTCCTAGCGACCGTCGGTGTCTGTCACTCATGTGTGACCGACCGCCGGGGTCTCGGACCCGCTGGCACCCGCCGCCCCGGGGCCCGGACCGGCCCACTGGCACCCCGCCGCCCTGGGGCCAGGGTCGCTGTCCTGCCCAGCAGCCCCTGCAGGGAGCTGCAAACAGCTCTGCCGGTGGTCGGGGACGTCCTGCACAGCGGAGGGCCCGGGTCCGGCCCGGCTTTACCTGGCGTGTCCTGGCGTGTCCTGGTGTGTCCTGGCATGTCCTGGCGTGTCCTTTCTTTCCGCTTCGTGCCTCACACACCTGCTGCGGGCTCCCCGGAATCCAAACCTTGGGGCAGGGCCGTGGGGCAGGGGCAGGGCTGATGGCTGTAGCCCCTTGGTCCTCAGTGGGGGGCGACTGTGCACCACCTCACCCCCTCCCGGGAGACATCAGACAGTGCTGGGGATGTTTCCGTGTCTTCATGATGGACTGAGGCGAAGGGACTGCAGGTGGCATCTGCTGGGCAGAAGACGGGGACGATGCTGCACGCAGGGGACAGCCCCTCAGAAAGCACCCAGCTCAGGTGACCGTACTGCGGTCCGTACTCAGGCGTCCGGACCTCCTTTAGCGGACCTCCCGGAGGCCTGCGGGACTCGATGGCCCCTCCGGACCGTCCTGCGTTGGGCCGAACTGACCGAACCTTCCTAATGCCACCTCCATTGCTAAGTGCATGTGGGCGGGTAACCCCGGAAGGGGCTGAGGGCTGTTCAGTGGCTGCACCCCTAGAGCCCGGGCCATCACCCCTCGTGGAGGAGGCACCCAGGGAGCACATCTGCAGGGCTGTGGGTCTCTGCCCTCACGGTGCACCAGAGGACAGGAAACAAGGACTTCCGGGTACTCTCCTGTGTTGCTCACCTGAACGGGCCGTTTCTCCTGCAGCGTAGCTACCTGTGGGGCCGGCTACTATTTACTGAGTTCTCACTCTGCTCCATCTGCTCCATCACGTTCCATGTACCCTTTGGGGGAGGGGCATTAGAACGAAAAACAGTATTTATTTATCATTGTTGGGGGGTTGTAAGACAAGAGATAGCTGTTTATTATTACTTTTTATAAGCATCACACGACAGGTATCCTAAAGCCAACCATGCCAAAGGCTGGTAACACCAAATCTGTAAGTACTTGATACAGTTTCTCTCTCTGGCCACTTCAGTGCTAAACCTAATGAAAATAGTATTTACCCTATATAATCAAGAGCAAAATATAGACTTTTCTTACTTTTTAAACCATAAAAGGGACCCTAGTAGCCATCGAGTCCAGTTTAGCGCGCCATCAGCACACGTGTCCACACCTCTAGCGAATTATGATTTCCCTAATTATCTGCAGTGAAATGCAACTTGCCGTAGCAAGTGGTAGCTTAAGTCGATTAAAGACATATTTTTCTTTATATTAAGCCCAGAGGCTCCTAACTACAACTCATTTTCACCGTTTATAATTATGTCTTACAAATACTTGTTTTCTAATATACATAAACAATGCTGAGAGCTACTTGGTTTCCAAATAGACCATTTGTTTCCAAAAATTTTCTGTATCAAAATATTTTCCAAACTAAATATATCTTTTCCCGCCTTCAACCTGTGTGCTTCTTAAAGCATCGTTATGACTCTTGCTCATCTTCGCGCCCCCCCTGAACTCTAAGATGATACAGGTGCGTTCTCCAATAGTCCTTTGTCTTTCTCTTCGCTGAACAATTTTACCTTATTGTTCAGGAAAAAAAAAATTCTGAGTAACACTTTCTCTAGTGGGACAAAGCACAGATTGACAATCCAACAAAACTTCCTTGTTACATAATATCATCAATTATTGTTCTACTTCATTAATAAAAACAGAGTTCATCACTGTGTTCATTTTTAGAATGTCCATGTTGAGAAAGTATTGTCTGAAAAGTAACAAAGACAGACAGAAAAAATAACGGCAATTTTGTTTTCCTCATTATTTTTACTAGGGCCGTTTGCAAATTGCCCTTGAATATGTTAATTATTTCTCTGATATTTTAAATGGCTGAAGCCCAAAGCATACAAATTATATTTGAAGGTAATGAGGTTTTTTCTGGAATGTAGTCCCTGTTATAAAAATATGAGTGATAGTAGCAGTGAATAGAATATGTTAATAATTATTCCTAATGGTTAATTCTAAGTTTAATAATTAACATAAAATTGCAAAAAGAAATGATTGGTTATGTATAACATACACCTCATAAAATGACTTTCTTTGCATAATCAGTCCAGAGGAAGTTAATGAGTGCCCATTTGAAATCCCTACTTATTTATGTTTATGCTTATTAGTATATAATAATTAATAAAATAATCAGTGAAAAGAAAATGGAGTAAGTAAATAGTTCTCCATATGTAGCCCCCAATGATGACATTTTCTTTGAAAAAATGTTTCTTACACGTCACTTTTTTCAGAGGCCAACTTTAACACAGATCTGACAATTAAGTTCATGAACTTGCCACCATGCACTTACACTGGCAGCACTGCACAAACAACTCGGTGAGGTGTCCTGACCTTGAGACAGCTGTGTTCGTGTGGACGTGTGGCGGTGTCCTGCTGAGTGGCGTTCATTATTGTTGTTGTGTGTGTTTGTGTGCCGTCGTGAGAATACTGGAGCTTGAATTAGAGAAGAACAAACATTAAATTTCTTGTTAAACTTGGCAAGAGTGGAAGTGAAATCAGGGACATGTTGGTCCAAGCTTATGGGGATAATGTCACGAAGAAAATGGCAGTGTACAAATGGATTAAATGTTTTTCTGAGGGGAGAGAATGCGTCACTGATGAAGAGTGGTTGGGGCAGCCATTAATGAGCAGATCTGAGGAAAACATTGCAAAAATTCATCAAACTGCATGTCAAAATCATTGGCTGACTGTGGGAAGCACAGCAGACCAAGTCAACATCGACAGAGAAACAGGAAAATCTTCACTGAAAATCTTGGCATGAGAAAGGTGTGTGCAAACATGGTCCCGAAGGAGCTCAGCGATGAACAAAAGCGAAGGAGAGTCGGAGTGTGCCAAGCTGAGAAGAGTCCTCCAATAGTGGTCCTCACTTCCTGGCTGTGAGACAGTCTAGGGCAGCGGTTCTCAACCTGTGAGCCACGACCCCTTTGAGGGGGTCAAACAACCCTCTCACAGGGGTCACCTAAGACCATCGGAAAACACATATCAGATATTTACATGATGATTTATAACAGTAGCGACATTACAGTTATGAAGTAGCAACGATGATAATGTTATGGGGGTCACCACAGCATGAGGGACTGTATTAAAGGGTCACGGCATTAGGAAGGCTGAGAGCCACTGCTCTAGGGGAATCCATTGCCTGGGGCCTCGAGGTCTTGTATTTCAGGTCACACAGCCGACTGCAGGGACCAGGCCTTGATGTGACACACAGTGCTCTCTGTCATGTGAACAGATCTCGGCCACCTGATGTTAGGGGAGCACAGGACTGTCTAGCCATATTCCCCAAAGATAAGACAATGAGATTTGGGGAACAGCATTAGGCAATGCCACAGGCTGGTTATGGAGTCATTATTTCTCTCACTTATTTTTGTTATAATTTCACAACCTGACCCTCTGTCACATATTATATCCCTCGCTCTGAGCTGTGTTACAGTCTTGGGTGTTGAAGGAGAACTGAGAACACAGGCCCACGCAGACCCACTGAGGGTCACCCCCGAGCAGTACCAGGTCGGAAGAGCTTCAGAAAAGGGCTCCCCTCCCTCACCGTCTTGTCTCTCTCCCGGGCGTCACGAACGTGAGTGCCGTGCCAACCTGCACCCCACACCCCGCCTCTGTCAGGTCACCTGCCCCCCAGATCGCTCTGTGTCTGAAGCATGAGTGAGCTCACCTTCTTATTATCTTAGGTTACCTGAGAACACAGACAGTACCCGAGACAGAAGGGAGAGGAAATGACTTTGCTGGAAGAGGAAGAAATCGATACAGTGCTTAGTCAGAACAGACTAAAATTCAAAGGCGGAAAATGACAGAACAGTTACTGCTAAGGGGAGGCCACCTGATTCAACTCTTCGATCTGAAAGCCCTCCAGAGAAAGCAAATGACAGACTCCATGGATGGCATTTTAATATGGATTTTGATGACGTTTTGTCCATACTGGCTCATTTTAATATAATCTGTGTCAAATTGAGAAAACACACACACAACAGTGCTGAATCTGTATTTTGCATGTTGAATAACTTTGACCCAACAAACACATGAACTACTTCCCCCCAGAAACCTACCTGATTGGCCAAAAAGTGGTCCAGTTAGTTCTTGAAATGCTCATGCAGCATCTTAATAGTATCCTCTCAATTACAGCCTAAGTGGGCTGACCAGATGTCCCGTTTTAAATGGCGCGTAGGGTCAACCTAGTGTCACTGGTCTAAATTCAAGGTGTCGGTAGGCTGACCACATGTACTGTTTGAAACAGGACCGGACCGTGGTTTTCTGTCCCATTTAGAACGGTCCATCTGGTCAGCCTAAGCCTAGGGCATGGGTCCCGGTGTTGACGTTACCTGGAAAGTCCTAGCTCAGGGAGGTGCGGTGCGGGAGGTGTAAGAAGGAAAAGACAGAGAGCCCTGCGGTGCGACTGATGGCGACTCCTGTAAGGCAGCTCCTTTAGAGCAGGCGCGGCCGGTTGTTCAGGACACAGGCCTGCTTTTTAAAACGATTTGCAAAGAGCGATCACACCACAGAGCAGCCGTGGAGGAGGAAGAGGGGTCATGCAGGGACTCACTTCCCTCTTGGCATCCACTGTGCATTGTCGAAATTCACGTTGCGGAGGCCTGTGACTTGTCCTCGCGCTGAACACGGGCCTCTCCGCCCCTCGCCAGGTTCTCAGATTAGCACGCTGTCTCTCGGGACGTTCCAGCCAAGTGAGGGAGAGAGAAATCAGGGTGGGTAAGTCGGTGACGGCGAGGGAAACGAGGCAGTGAAGGGCAAACGAGGTCTGCGACGGACGTGTCCCACACAGTGCCCGTCCCTGCCGCTCGTGCCCATCTCGGTCCTCCCAGAGCGTCAGCTCACTCGGGGGAGCACGGAGAGCCCACAGAGCTGGGAAATACCCTCAGGCCACAAATGCAATCACCGCTTGGTCTCCCCGTTCTGCCCGTGAACCACGATGGCATTTAGCGTCTCCTGGGATCGGTGTCATCTAGAACCCCATGCTTAACATCCTTTTAAGAATTCGCATATTTTCTTATTTCTGGTACACAGTTACCTTGGCAACAAGCTACATGATTCTTGAGAGGGATGACCGGAGGGACATTTACTGCGCATACCTGCTGTGGTCCCCGCACAAGGTCACCCGGCCTCCCGTCCCGTCGGCGCATCTGGGTAAGTGGCACAGCTTATATTTGGAAACCGGGTGAGTAGCCATGACCTTCCGTCTCAATAGCTGTCATTAGCCTCCTGTTAGCCTGCTCTTGTTTTTTTGTTTTTTTATTTCTTCCAATAACATAAAACACACAGCACCCTTGTCAGCTGCCCTGCTGTCCCAGTCCTGTGGGGATACCGTGCTCGGTTAGCTGCCACCACAGGTCTCTGAGAGTCATGGTGCTGTTTGCCCCTCTGGCCCTCTTGCCCAATGTGATGACTATATTCGTCTTGACGCTACGGTTAATTGCTGCTACTTGCAGTATGCCTTTCTAGAGCCCCATCCTTTCTAGAGAGAAGAGAGAGGCCAGGTCAACGGCTGAATTCCGTACCAAAACCCTCTCCCTACAGAAGACAGTCACCACCAAACTGTCAACGACTCGGTGCCCATCTGCACCTCCAACAGCGCATTTCTTACTTCTCAGTGAATAGAGGATCCTTTATCTCCTCCTGGGGAGCTGGGTCGCATGCTGAGTTCTTGAACTAGACATGTAAAAGTCACTATAACATTCTCATAGTCTAGAACTTTCTGATCGCCTCCTTAACACTTTGCCAAGGAAGTTATTATACTTGCACTTTGTTTACCCCTGGCCATCACTGGGCCTAGACTTCTGGGAGCAAGCACAGCAACTTAGGAGGGCTGACTCCTGTTGTCCTTTCCGAAACATCAGCTCCTGACTCACAATACTCAGGCCTATCCAGTCAATGCCCCACCTGCCTCCCCAATGTAACATGCCAAGACCCAAACCCCTGCAAATTTTCTGGTTTCCTGCCACCACAGAGCCCCACTACTTTTCCAGTATAGGTTATTTCTTCCCAAAGTACGGCTTTGATTTGCCCTTTTGAAGCCTGAGACTTGACTTCGGTCATGACCTATAAGTAATGGGGGGATGGGAGCCTATCTTGAGGGGAGTGTGTTATTGCAGGGCACCTGCCTCACAGGAGATCACTGCCTGGTCTCCACGTAGGAGGAGACTGAAGACTGTCTTACGACAATAGAGAAGAGCTGAAATTTGGGGGTTCCACTGTCAAGTTCCTCCACTCTCTGCCCCACCCCAGGTCTCCGTGTCCCAGTCTTTCACTCTCAGACCTTAACTTTGTCAGAGAAAAACGATCAAGCCTGCAAATTTAGTATCCTCTGACTTTCTGAGCACGCATTGATTTGGAGCTCATCTTCGCCAATTCCTTTTCATCTAATACACGGGTTCCCAAGCGCTTGTACATGCACCCCTGGGGGGACGTGCTGGGCTGGTCCAGGGGCACGCGAACAGTCGTCGGTCATGGCGGAAAAACAAGAAATGCAAAGCGTTCGTTATGGACCAGTCAATGCCAAGTCTGAATCGCCGTTCAGGGAGACACTGCAAAATTAGGTCACACGGGTGAGGGCGTGGCTCTGCACCCTCCCCCAAACGCTCTTCTACCAATCATGACGCAGTTTCAGAACAATCCATTTGTGATGTTTCTAGAACTTCCCCAATCATATAAATACATCTGTAGCCAGACTGTTTAATCGGTTTAGTTATAGACTGAGTAAAAGTAAGTGTGTTGCCTTTAATCATGATTTTTAAGTAGTTTTTTTTTTAATTTAATGTTTAAGTGCTTGATCATCATTATTTAACCGTGTTACAAATATTATAAAATTAAATGTGTGGTTTGTACTTTTAACGTAGTAATTTTTCTTTCCTAACTTATGATCTCATTTCTACTATTTTACATTAAGATAGACTCTGAAGTGTCAGTATTTAAAAACAGCTGCTTTAAAAACAAGGGGGACAATGTATAGAAATGGCTTTAAAAGGGGTGTGCACGTGGAAAAAGATTGGGAACCACTGGATTCTCACATGCGTATTGTTGACATACACAATTTCTTCACATCACAATCCTAATAAATATTAATAACAGGGCTCCCCCCAATCACTAAGTTCCCTTCCGAGGCCTTGTCCCCCACCCGCGCAGGTGGGTGCTTTGGGAGGCCAGCACTGCTCGCTTTCAGGGAGCTGAGAGACTAGGTCCACAGCCCCATCCTGAGGCAAAGCTCCTGCTCACCTCGACGCTCTCGAAAACAGACCCCGAGGCAGAGAATCAAGTGCGGACCATTTATTGGGACTTTCGAGAGGGGAGAGGACCCCAAGAGCCACTGAGTCAGGAAAGAGGCAAATAAGGGAGCTGGAGGAGGTGGATAAATATTGTGACACAAAATTTAAAAAGGATGCTAATAATCGAATGTTGAAACATCTAGTGGTTTCTAATCCACTTTTGCGGCCGTGATCTCCTCATGATCTGAACCAACATAGTTATATTTGGGGTGTATAATTTCCATTGCTTTGTTTCTACAGGATAAACAAGAACACCAACCAAAAGCCCATGTACACGTGCAGGTAGCAGACGGCATATTTCGAAGCGCATTATCTAGCACCGGGACGGACACAAGGCTCTAGCAGTTCATCTGAACTAGAAGCAGAAGTCATTCGTACAGGCGCGAGGAAAAAGACATTGAAACTTTTGCCAACCTGGACAGAAATTGCCTATATGAATGATTTGCTTAGATGACATATCAGAAGCGTCAAATCAATCAAACAGGCACTTGCGAGTTCCTACCGTCTGCAGGATCCGTGCCAAACGCCGCCCCGAGAACCCGCCTCCGGTGGGGCCGGCTGCTTCGGCTCGTGCCCGGCGCCTGCGCATCGCTGTGCGTGTGCGCCTCCCCCGGGCGCGGAGGTCGGGCGGCCTTTCTCACCTGCCTGACACCGGACGGTACCCGGACGGTACCCGGCACAAAGGGCCACGTGTGCGCGCGTGGCTGAAGGGAGGAAATGCACATTTATCTCCAATGCCTGGAGCGCCGAGTCCCGCCTGTGTTTCTCCACGGGGTCCTTCGGGCACCCTGGCTCCCTGCGCCCTCGTCGCTCACAATACTCCCTCAGGAGCTGACACGAAATTCAATTACTAAAACGTAAATGAATCAAAACGGTTTAGGTATAACGCAAGACATAATAAACATAGATGTCTCAATTTAAAATCTATTATTATTTGAAATCCTTGAAAAATCTAAGAAAAAAAAAAGAGAAAAATTAGTTTGGAAAGTGTAGTTATATATCGGTTTGCACCTGAGGGTGTGTGTGCGCGCGCGCACGCCTCCACATGTATACGGAGAAATTAGCTTTTCCCTAAACTGCAGAATTAGAATGTTTCATGAAATTAATAAAAAGAGTATCCTAGAAAGAATAAAGGAAGGCCTGGATAAATTAAAGATTTTATCTTCAACAGAACTGGAGTAATTGGCTAAATTAACTTGTCTTAAAGAGATACATACTGAGACACTGCAAAATAAAGGGACGATAAAAGGACATCAGAGGAGACAATACAGCATGTGAACAGCAAGAGTTGGAAATTGCGGGGGGCCGAGCGCCCCATGTATGTAAGTGCCTGGACACGCCCATTCCTTGTGTAAGAAGAACGCTCGGCGTCTTTCAGCCCACCTATGGGCCAAATTCTTGCATTCGGCTTTCCTCCCAAATTGTCTAGGGCAGTAGGTCACGATATAAATTAAAGGTAAAAACATACACATATGAAAAATGGTAACTCTGTCCCTCTTCATCTATCCAAATTGCCCCCAAATTATTTCGTTTGCAGACATTTATATAAAAATGGGTGCATAGTAAAATAGATTTAGCAAAGAGCTTGGAGTTGGTGCATTTTTCAACTGTTGGCAGATGACTCTGGCATTCACTTTTTAAAAATCTTGGATACAGAATGATCCCTACAAGTGTCCGGATTTAGTTAAGGCAAAGGCAACTACTGAGGACAAACTGAAGGGGCATCTTTGAACTGTACCTGAGAGAACAGGCTACCGAGTAGTATTGTTACACTGCAAGCTGCTTCTTTGTAAGAATCTAACAGAATGGAAAGATCATGGAAAAAGAAGCTATTACAATCACGCTCCCTAATATTACGCCATAAAAAACACCTACCATTTGCTTTTGAATCTGGGCGATTCTAGGATCCTAAGATCGTCTCATATGCATCCCCTAAGCATCGCAGGAAGGAACAATGAAAATACTCAGTGTTTGCATCACTACTTAACTGCTGCTAATTGATAAATGAATGTCTTTATTAGAATGATGACTGACTGCAAATAACTAAAGGTGTCTGTACATTTCACAGGTGTATTGAATTTCACATACCTCAAGATGTAAAGGACAGAAGCAATCTTAGTTATTATTTCTAAAAAATAAATGTGCAATGCATTTAAAGCATGAAGGAAAATCATAACCAATTATGCCTTGAGATATATATATAAATGTGTGTGTGTGCGTGTGTGCGCGTGTGTGCGTGTGTGTGCATGTGTGCGTGTGTGTATGCGTGTGTGTGCATGTGTGCATGTATGCCTGCGTGTGTGCGTGCGTGTGTGCGTGTGTGTGCATGTGTGTGTATGCGTGCGTGTGTGCATGTGTGTGCGCATGTGCGTGTGCGTGTGTGTGTATGCATATGTGTGTGCATGTGTGCACGCGTGTGCGTGTGCGTGTGTGCATGTTTGTGTGTGTGCATGTGTGTGTGTGCATGTGTGCGCGCATGTGCGTGTGTGCGTGTGCGCGCGCGCGTGCGTGTGTGTGTGTGTGTGCGTGCGTGTGTGAATATGTGTGTGTGCACGCGTGCGTGCGTGTGTGTGCATGTGTGTGTGCGTGTGCACGTGTGTGCGTGTGTGCACGTGTGTGCGTGCGTGTGTGTGTGTAATGAATTTAACGTCTAGTGTTTACCTGTAAACTTACCAGTCTAACGATCACGCTTTCTCCCTACCCTTCCCATGATGCTTGTTACCTATGAACATGTTCACTCCTGGCAGTCTTCCCAAGAACCCTATCATTCCGGTATGTGTCCCCTGTGCAGGTATTACAATGGAAGCTTCTGGAGACAATAACCCAGCTTTGCAACCTAATGCTTTTGTGACTCTAATAATGAGAATTTCAGTTAAAGGTGGTATCATGGCATTACGGTGAGAGAGCTGACATGACACTTTTGTTTAGGGCTGGCCTCCCCAAAGAGAACCCGCGAATTCAGGCATTGTTAGGACGATAGGAAATACCCAGCTTTCCGGTAGAACATAATTAAATGTAGCTTATGGAGTTCATACGGCCGGCGTCTGCCAGGTTCTTACGATGAATAATGGATCACAGTCATGCGGGGACGGCAGGGATTTGTATGGATGACAAAAAGCTGCAGGCAAAGACACCGTACCCCGACGGTACCCCAGTGTTCATCTCAGCTGGCTCAGGACTGCTGTGCTCACCTCGAAACCTGCAAGCACACCCCGTGGTGGTTTTAGGGACATAGCCTAGGGGCGAGGGGCTCAGGATTTAGGGATTTTCTGAACTCCTTCCTTTGCATCTGGCCTGTATAATGACTTGGTGACGAGTCTAAGGGAGTCTCCAAATCACTTTATATTCAGTTTCAAATCATTCATTGAAATTCTCCTTTACCTCTTTACCGACTTTGCCTTAAGTGGGTGGCTCAGCTGCAACAAGCAGGCTGTGTTTCTGTCCCGGACAGGGAGCAAGATGGGTCACGATGGGTCATCGGACTCAGGGTGCTGTTTCGGGTTTCGATTCTGAACACGGTTAGATGACCTTTCCTCTGCGTCGGACTGGGGGTCGTCTTGTCTACTCTCTTGTAAACCAGTTCCATTTTACATTATGAACGAAATGACTTCAGAGACAGTATAAATGCCCTCCAAGTGAGAGGACAGCTCGAGGGTGGACAGAGGAGTGTACGCA
>PVJL010013517.1:0-31963 GCA_004026885.1 Lyroderma lyra
CAGAAGTCCTCACCCCTGGGACTTCCGCATGCCCCTGGCCACAACGCTCATGGGCTCGGTCACCTGTGTCTTCCACTTCTTGGGAGACTTTGATAGCAGAGAAGCAGGAGGTGCCTCTGGTTGGTGGCTGTGGGTAGTGGGGATGGCATTAAGGATAACTTCCTGGAAGAGGAGCTCTTGGTGCCCGTCTCTGAGCACGGGCAGGGCCTGGAATGAACTAGGGGAGGGAGGGCTCCCATAAGTACAAAGGCCCAGGACGGGTCCCCTGCCCACTCCTCACCCGCCACAAAGACCCACCACTAAGACCTTACAGCATCCCGGACCCAGGCCGTGTCTGCATTCTGTCCTTCCCTCTGGCCCCAGGAACACAAAGTAATGGCAGAGATCATGCTACTGCAGGAGGCTGCCCGTGACTACACACTGGAGGCCGAGGAGCAATTTGGGGCCCGGTTCTGGAACCCGGGTGACTCAGAGAGAAGGAGAGGTGAGGCCGGGCAGGAGATGGCCAAGGGCAGGGGCAGGCTTTCCCTGCTGGCCAGTCCAGACCATGTGCATCCATGGCTCCCTGGTCAATCTCCGACCTTGGTACGTGGCAGCTGCTGGGGCATCTGTCACTGGGAGGGACACCTGAGGTCAGCTCCTGGGAGCCCACAAGTGCCACCTTGTCTTGTAGTTACATCCTGTCCTGCCAGCTGGAGCTCCAGTCATAGTTGGCCAGCAAAACCCTCAAGACCTACAATATTAGGCATGAATGAGTGTCCAGGTAGCCAGTAGAACCTCATCACCACCAATGGGGACACAACTGGGCCCTCGGGAGTACTGGGCCTGCTCCTTGAGCTCTAGGTAAAGGAGAACATTGGGAGGCTTTTCCTGATGTCCCCTGAAAGTCCCCAGGAAGCGTGCCCTGCCTTCCTCACATCTTTTCCCTAAGATCTATTTGTCTATTGGCAGGGACAATTTTTATTTGCTACAGTGTAGAACCTGACAAAGAAAATCCTTACACACAAGGGCTCCTGGTGGCTAACTGGGCTCTAATGGAAAAGCAGATCCTAGTGCTTGTTTCTAAACAGGGGCTTCTCATACAAACTACACTTCAGGGAGAGGCCTGCACTGACCCGAGGGCCATTTGAGCCAGTCCCTATGAACGCGTTTGTGGAACAGTGTTTCCCCCAACAGGACTGAGGCTTTCCCCATCCAGCGGGAGCTGCACTATATGTCCGCCATCAGCATCTTTACTGACCAGAGAGGGTCCATTCAGACCAATCAGGACAGTGCTTCTTGGACCAATCACACAGAGAAGATGTGGAGTCCTCATTTGCAAAAGTCCCAGGGGCAAGAACTTCTGTCTATGTAAGTCAGCTCCCGGCTGGCTCAGAGAGCTTAGTTTCCCTTTCCACTGAAGTGGCCCCCCAGGAGAAGGGCCTGAAGAATTGGGTATAGGATGGGTATGGGGGTAGGCCTGGGACTGGGACCACAGACCCTGCAATTTACCAAAAGCAGGCCTAGGGTGACTAGGAAGCTCCTGATTAGAAAGGGCTGCTGGGCTCTACTTTTAAATTTGAGCCCAATTAGTCACCAGTAGTCCTCTTCTGTAGGGATTATCTTTTTCAGGGTCCACGCTATTTATTACAAATAAACATTCCCCTACCCTTCATAGACAAATGGGCTTTGGGGGAGACTGAAGACTGTTTCTCCGGCTGGAGCTGAATCACCAAGCACGAAACACTGACAATGTCTCGTGGAGCAGCACAGACCAGACCAGCACAGGGCAGAGTGGAGCGGAACGGACCAGATCTGAGCACGTGTCTCCAGGGCCGCCTCACAGCCACCTCACAGCTGCCTCGTAACTGAGCTGTAACACCATGGAGCTGGTCCACAGGCGTGCTGTTCTCACAGCCGACTTCTTTCAGAATTGAGCTGTTTGCACTGAGTAACGTTTCCCTCTTCACCGCAGCCCTAACGGGGGATTTTTGTTGGCACTGAATTGGCACCAACTACCATCCATTGACTGTTCATGGTGCCGCTCTCAGCATGCACTGATCTGATGCCTGTGCAAGCCCCCTGTGCTCCGCTTGTCTTCCCAGCAGCCTCAGGGTCTCGGCTAAGTCCTCTTAGATCCAAGATCACCCACACTTGCAGTTGAGGTCTTGGACTTTATTTGATTTAAGTAGGAAGCCCTCATCCAGGGGCCTTGGTTCATGTTTAGATCCAGAGGGCCCCTCCATATGATTTCGGCTTGGTGCCTAGGAGGGGTATCCCTCAGTGGCGTTTGGCACCGGGAGGGGATCCTCTAGGGAGGACTCTCCTCAGTCATGTTTGATACTAGAAAATGTATCCTCTAGGCTGTGACCAGGCTGGCCTTGTCCGTAACATTTATGAGGATGCTCACAATAGCAGGTACTTGACAGGACGCTTGCACAAGGAGTGCAAAATGGGTAACCCCTGTTCTATATTTTCACATGCTAAGCAGCCACTGTCTGGGGCTTTGGTTGATTACATGTACCAAACTTATGGTCCAGAGGATTGCAATTGGCTGGGTTTCTGGAGAAAAATCCCACAAAATGACCTTAAGCTTTATTGGCCAAGATGGTTTACATTGGTACAAAGAGAAGATTGTACCTCCCAGAAAAAGGAAGCTGTTAAAACAAACAAACAAACAAACAAACAAACAGGTACCCTGATATCTCTAAATAAAATCAAAAGGCTGCTGTTGCCTACCTTAGAAAAAAAGAATTCTAAAATTCGGTAAATAAAAAAGGAAAAGTAGTGGTTGCGAAATTGCAACAACAGAGTGATCTTTGGAAAACCTTGCTCTTGCAACTCTAAAGCCAGGTTTGCGAAAAGACCTTGGAAGATCCCTCCTTTGCCAGCACCCCCTTGCCTACTGCCAACACTTGCCCTCTGTACCCTTCCTTTTTTAAAAATTCATTTTTATTGATAGACTTTTTGGGGTGACATCTGTTAGCAAGATTTACATAGGTTTCAGGCATACCATTCCACAGTGCACCCTTCCTTTCTCTCCCCAGCTCCTTTGGCTCCAGAGGGGCAGCAGCCATCTGATACTCGAGTCACCTCCCATGCCCAGGAAAAGCTGCCCCTTTTAAAACTCAAGTCTTTTAGGGCTACTCTGTTTTCTGAGCTTTCCAATTTTATTGTGCACACTTGCTTTCCATTTTGTTTTGTGTTTGTTGATAAGCCCGTCTGAAGAAAAACTTTAAAGGAGAGAATCTCAAACCTCTCAAAGACAATGGAATGCATTCTTTCATTTTTAAAAACCTCTTTAAAGAAATTTTTACAATATGCAAAAACTTTGGCCATCTGAGGAAAACCACAACGTAACTCCATCTGCCAAAAAACGTATCTGGATCCATAACTTTTCTTTGGGGTTTTGTATTATTGTGCTGTCATGTGTTTATGTGTGTCTATGTATATCTATTAGAGATAGGGCATATTTCTGTCTCTAGAAAGTATTGATTTGTAAATTCAAATTTAGATTGTGAAAGACACTTATTTAATGGGCTAAAAACAAATGAGAAAATTGGAAAATAACAGAAACTCATACAATGGCTTTTCAAGAGCCTCTGATTTAGGATTCATCTTAAGTAAATAAAAACGTCGCTTGAGGATGTTGGTTTCATTCAGCACATGCAACTGTCTGCTGCTCTCTGGCATTGGAGCTAGCAGACCAGATAGAAAACCAGGGTAGTAAGTCTGATGTCCTTAGTGTGTCATTTTACAAGGTGTGAATGGAGTAAGGTGACTCAGATTAAGATCTAGGGATGTCCAAACTTTTGGCTTCCATGGGCCACATCGGAAGAAGAAGAATTATCTTGGGTCACACATAAAATACACTAACACTAATGATAGCTGATGAGCTAAAAATTAAAATGTCCATGCATAATTTTCATAATGTTTTAGGAAAGTTTACAAATTTGTGTTGGGCGCATTCAAAGCCATCCTGGGCCGCATGCGGTCTGTGGGCCATGGGCTGGGCAAGCTGGATCTAGACCCTTGTGATTAAGATGTTATGGTGCTTAATAATGATTGCATAAGCAAAGTAAGATATGTGTTTGGTAAAAGAAGGTATGAAGAATGAAAATACATTTTTATGGAAGGAAAAGGAAGTCATTTTTTCCTAAAGTAAATTACTGTTCTAAAACAAGGGAGGAAAAAGTTAAGAAAAAGACTGAAAGGTTTATGACTGTTGCACAAAGTATGTGTGTGTTGCATAAGGTTCATGCAAAAGGAATCTTGAAAAAGAAATCTTATTTATGCTCAAACTAACTAATATTGGAGCAGATTTATTTAAGTGAATTTCAAAAGTATGCTGATACAGATTTGGAATTCTGGGTTCTCTCTGTTACAAGGACAAAAGCTTTTCTGTACTATTGTTGTGCTCTGAACAGGAAATTGTAAAGGGAAGGTAAAAATTTTATGTTCTCTGCACCATCAGGTCAGGTCATTGATTGCTCAGTTAAACCAAACCTTAATATTTAAAAGCTAAATTTTGCTTCTAACCATTTAAGTTTCTATAATTGCTTGTGATGCTTTTAAGCAGACCAGTAAATTGATATCTAAAATAGGGAATCTCTCTTTATAAAAGAGGAAAATGAAGCTAAAATGAAGCCTGTTTGATGCTTGCAATGTAAATTTCAATCCAATTAACCTCTCAAGGATAAAAATATATCCATAATGACCTGTATGTATTCTCAATGGGTACAAGCTTTCCCACACGGAAGGGTTACGGCTGCAGCAGTTACTAAACACCTGCAGAAAGGGTTTTCCTTCTTAGAAAAATCCCACAGAGTCCTACAGAGGTCAGGGAACCCATTTTACTAGATAAATTCGACACCAGGTCGGCAAAGCTTGGCTGACATTGCAGCATTTCCACTGCACTTATCCCCAGTCTTCTGGTTTTATAGAACAAACTGACAAGGTAGTTAAAATTATTCTGGTAGGACTTGAGGAATCTCTTCATCTGCTTTGGCCTAAAGCCCTTCCCTTGGTATTGCTTCATTTATCTATTCCCTTTGGCATAGCATACTTTCCTTATTCCCTTCTAAAACTGATACTGGAAGACCTATGAGACTAGATCAGGGAATGTGAGAACCTGCTTTATTAAGGAGATCTTCTAACTTACTGCAAAGAACTTATGAAGGCTCATTGACGAATGCAAGCTCATACAGCAATCTTTCCACAGTGCATCCCCCAAGACAAAGACAATGAACATCAGGGCCTGTGACCTGGAGACTATTTGTTCATAAAGGACATCTCCACAAGGACTCCCTCCAGCCTGGCTAGAAGGGACTATACATATGGGTATTGTTAAGTAATCCCTAAGTCACAATGCTAAAAGGTATTGATTGATACATGACTTTATGTTTTTCATTTCAAAAGCCTCCCACAGTTGTGCCTCATTCACCTAATTGAACACCTCAGCCTATTGGAGTTATCCCGAGCTGAGAAGTGCTCAGACAAAAAGCAGATGACACTTGAAGCAGATGGCTTTTTCCAGAATCTGGACTGGGCCAGTGAAGTCAACTCCTGCTGTACACATAGTCCTTATGATAATGTCAGAATTCTCATTTTTCTGGGCATGTTAGTGATCTTAATTCTCTTGCAACAAGCCAATCACTTCCCCTGTACATAAGGTGGTATGTTCTAGTTATTCTATATTATTAATCCTCAACTATACAGTACTTCCAGATTTCTGTTGTTTTGACGCTTGTAAATGGGAAACCTTGGCACAGAAGTATTATGATACAATGCTTTCAAACCTTAGCATCCTTATGGGATGCATCTGAATGTTGGACTGCCACTGATGTTCTGTATAACTGATGATTCCATAGTTACTTTTGTTAGCAATTTCTCAGCTGTCCCTAACTTTACTTATTGACTTCACCAAACCTGTCCCTTCTGAAACTTCTCAAGTCAAACTGCTAAGGGGAGTTCTACCTTTCCCCCTGTGCCTACCTAAACCCAACCACCCTGTGCATCAGCCACATTTTCCCCAGGTTGGACTCAAACATCTCCCAGCGCCGAATTAGTAAATGCTCTAAATATGGTTGTATCTATGTCAACCTTCCCCTTTGTAAGTGCACTGTTGTGTTGAAATAGCCCATACTATCAAGAAACTAAATGTTCATCCCATGATGTTCAAACACACCAGGAAGGAACTCTAAGCGGATATATATTTTTTTATTTTATTTATTTTTTTAAATTGGGGTGACATCTGTTAGCAAGGATTACATAGGTTTCAGGCATACAATTCTACAGTGCATCTAAGCGGATATTTAAACCAGACTGAATCTTGGTGGGAAAATGAAAAAGAATTCATAAGTGATTAAATTCCTGCAGGCACCCTTTGTATCCCCACGGGTTCTATTTTTGTCTATGTATACATATGACAATCAGCTGTGGACTTTTGATTATCTAGATAGCTGGAGGCTTACTCTGCAATGCCTTTTGGGCCACTTGACAATCCCTTTTACTATCTTCAAAATGAGAGGAGCCACCCATGCAGAACAAGTTCTTAACAGAGGTAAAGGAAGGCCTTATCAGTAGTCAGTCAGTACCCTCATGAATATCCCTCTGATTATAAAGATAACTCTTATAGCCTTTCTGTGAGATGTGACTTGTTACCAGGTTTTTCAGGAGATGAGGGTAGTCACTGTCTCAGAATTGTGTTTTCATGGCGTGTCCTTGGGACTGCTCCTTTAGACACAGTGATGCGAAACTTAACTAGAATTGTGCATCAAATGGCTTGCCCAACTGCCAGAACCATTCGAGCCCAGCAAACGTCTTTAAACGTCTTAGGACAAGTAGTCCTTGACAACATAGTCACCCTGGAGTATTTGTTTACAGCCCAAGGAGTATGTACCATAGCCAATCCCTCCTGCTGTATCTCAATAAATACTTTTACCCAGGTACCATCAAACTCCTTCACCTTGGCAAATCCCTCCTGGACATTCCAGTTTTGCTTCTAGTGCCAATGGCATGGACCCAGGACAAACTGACCTGATTGGCCATCAGTGCTGTCTATTGCCAAGTTCTAATAAAAAAGGAGGTCAAGGGCTAAAGCGGCAGCTCTCTCAGAGACTAAAGTGTCTACAGATGCCATTGTTCCTTGGTTGAGCCCTCCCCACATACAGCCAGCACGCTCACACAGGCACCAAATCTGGTTAGGATTTAAATTTTCTGACATTTTCAGTGCTCCCAAATGGGATCAGAGCTATTTTACGGTCAGGGTTGCAAATTGTCTTGTTTAGTGTTATTCTAATTTGTTCAATATATTTCACTGTCAAGCTCTTGATGTTCTGTATAACTGTTTAAAACCTCTGAGAAAAATTTGAGTAACTGATGCATGAAGAATAGAGAATACCCATCAAGCCACTGTATCCCCTCTATGTTTGTAACTCATAATGGTTAAAACCTTTACTCCTAATGCCTAATACCTTTTGCCAATGATCCCTACTTTCTCTTATGAACTAAATAGCTTTGTTGTTCTTTAACCATTCTCAAGTTGTTTTGGCTGCTTTCTTATAAAAGACTGTATATATATATATATATATATATATATATATATATATATATATTTAGTATGGCAGGTACCTGAAGGACCCCTTGTAAGCAAATGGCTCTAGATGCTCAAATGGCTGCTGTCCTGCCTAGGAGTCTCACTAAATAGAACCTGAGCAGGTAGCCAAGCCACTCTGGCATGGACACAGGACAAACTGATCTGTTCGGCCATTAGTGCTGCCTGTTGACAAGTTCTAATAAAAAAGGAGGTCAAGGGCTAACGTGGCAGCTCTCTCAGGGACTAAAGTGTCCACAGGTGCCATTGTTCCTTGATTGAGCTCTCCCCACATACAGCCAGCACACTCACACAGGTACCAAATCTGAGTCTCCATTAATTTTGTTATTATTATGCTTGGAACATTCTGGTGATTCCCTGAGACTCCATTCTACCCAATTCAAACACCCCACCAGCACCTCTTCCAGAGGCTAATCCACCCAATTGGTAGGCATGAATGAACCCATGTAGACCTTCTTAAAATCTTTCAAAGGTCCATAAACCCCAAAAGCAGTGGATGGCCTTGTTGTGCCTGTACCTCTTGATAAGTGGTCCCTAGCTTGGCACTAGTGACAGCTGGCTTTGGTTCACAGCATAACCACTCCCAGGTGCCTACAAGCCCAGCACATAGCTAGCTACTAACTGCAGACGACTTTGTAGCTTGTAAAAAAAATGGCTCCCAGCAAGGCACAAGCAGGGGCTGACCTTGGCCTATACCACAGCCCCTTGGCAGAGGCCCCTGAATCAATACACCTGGTGGCCAGCTTTGAACACTCTAGATTGCCACCGAATTAGCATCACGAGAGACACACACAAAGGGTAGACTCAGCAGGCACCAGAGCCCCACTAAAACAAGTCCTACTCCATTGGGTGAAACCCCACACAACAGCTTCTCTGAAGTAGTCCCTGCCAGTCCTCACAGCAAGTCAGTCTGTGGGTCAATCTCTCCCATTGACATGCCAACAGCAATCAAGGCTCAAGTACAGCAGGAGGGCACACACAACCCACACAAGGGACATCCATGGAGTAGCCAGCTCAATTTCCCAGGGAGACTGCACCACTGGGACTCTCAGAGGACCTACTATATAAGACCATTTTGCCAAGACTAGGAGATGTAGCGGATCTACCTAATACAGAATAACAAACACAGGGAGGCAGCCAAAATGAGGAGATAGTAAAATATGTCTCTAATAAAATAACCAGGAAAAACTTCAGAAAAAGAACCAAACAAAATTGAGGCAAGCCATCTACCAGATACAGAATTCAAAATACTGGTTGTGAGGACTCTCAATGAACTTAGTGGAAGAAAAGATTATTTTAGTGAGAACTTCAACCAAGAGATAGAAAACATTAAAAAGGAGATAAAAACATTTTAAAAAGTCAAAAATAAAGAATACAATAACTGAAATGAAAAATACATTAGATGGAGGCCAGTAGATTAGATGAAGCAGAGAATCAAATCAGTAATTTAGAAGAGAGGGTAGTAGAAAACACCCAATCTGAACAGAAAAAAAAAAAGGATGTAATTTTTTTTTTTAATGAGGGTAGTTTAAGGACCTCTGGGATTAAATATCAAAAGCAACATCATTCACATCATACGGGAAAAAAGAGAGCAAGGGATTGAAAACCTGTTTGAAGAAATGACTGAAAACTTCCCTAACCTGGTAAAGAAAATAGACATACAGTCCAGGAAGTGCAGAACCCCTCATAGGATGAACCCAAGCAGGCCCACACCAAGACACATCTTAATTGAAATGCCAAAGGTTAAAGACAAAGAGAGAATCTGAGAAGTAGCAGGAGAAAAGCAGTTAGTTAAGCAGTTAGAAAAGCTGTTAGAAAAGTCGTTAGAAAAACAGTTAGAGAGCTCCCATAAAACTGTCAGCTGAGTTCTCAACAGAAACTTTACAGGTCAGAAGGAACTGGCACAAAATACTCAAAGTGATGAAAAGCAAGGACTTAAACCAACATTACTGTACCCAGTAAAGCTATCGTTTACAATTGAAGGACATAAAGAGCTTCCCAGACAAGAAAAAGCCGAAGGAGTTCACCACCACCAAACCACTATTGTAAGAACTGTTAACAGAATTTCTTTAAGAAGAGAAAAAAAAATACAGAGAATATGAATAAGAAAATATGACAAAAAATTCTCACCGATAAAGGCAATCACATATAACAGGAGTGAATCAACCTGTTGTACTAAAGCTAGTATAAAGGTTAAAAGACAAAAGTAGAAAGATCATGTAATTACAAAGAGTAAATTAAGGGATATGCACAATCCAACCCCCCCTCAAAAAAAAAATAGTGAAAAGTAATGACAAAAATGTAAACCCGGAGAAGGCAAATAACAATGGTAGTGATTTTAGAATGTGTTCAAACTTAAGTGACCATCAACTTCAAATAGACTGCTATAAACATAGCTTGGTATATGGAAAGCACATGGTACCACACATCCAAATGTAAAAGAGACATACAAGAAATAAAGAGAAAGGAATGGAAACACAATGCTACAAGAAGTCATACAGAGTCAGGAGAAGAGGCAGGTGTGGGTTGAACTGGTCAGGGGAGATGTTCAATAGAGGCAGGAACACTGAGTGTCCAGCCTTGCTCTGAACCAGGCTGGGGGCGAAGCCCACAGGGGCACCTGTGTGGAAGCTGGCAGTCCTGGCACCTGAGCAGTTGGAAAAAGGATGCTCAGACTGACTTCGCTGGCTTCCTTCTTCCTCAGCTCCGCAGGGATTCTTGAAGCAGGACCAAGTCTGCTGGAGTGGTATCGTGACAGGATTCTCCTGGTGTCCAGCTCTGCTCCAATTCCTGTCACTAGGAGCCTGAAGTATCTCTTAACTCTGAACTAGCCAGTGTTCTGGCTAGTTTCACTGACCCCTAAATGGGAGGCATCTGCCTTCAGGCTTGGAGGTAAGGGAAGGGCTGATTTTCTCCCTTTGCCAGTGCACTTTAATTCTCTTGGGCTCCAACTCTTTGAAAAGTTGATGAAAGGTATGGAGGCCTTCCCAAAAACATTGCATGCTTTCTGAGCTTCACAGACACTCCCCCAGGCGATTCCCAGACCTGGGTTAACCGCAGTACTTCCCCTCCCTGTCTATTGATTTAACTGTACAATATCACACTTAGGGAAACTAGAAAACTTCTTGAACTCTAATCTTGCATTGTGTAGTATCTCTGGGTTAAAAATATTGATAGGCATTTGATTGCCTAAGAAATAAATGCATTTCTTTATGCAGAAATGTAAAATTGGCTAAAACTTCATCTCTTCAGTAAAATGGTCTCATAGGATTCCCTAAGCACCTTGCACTTTGTGGCCTTGGCATGTGGGTTCATTCTTGACACATTATCAGGAATATAAGCCTTCTGTGGTTAGCTCACATGCCTCTTCTCAGGTTTCAAACCCAGAGGAAGGAGCCTCTGAGGACTGAATGTGAGTGTCCCCTCAAATACCTATGTTGAAACCTAATGCCCCATGGGATGGTGTTTGGAGATGGGGCCTTCCGGAGATTATGAGGATGGAGCCCTCATCACTGGGTTAGTGCTTCTGTTTTTTTTTTTTTTTTTTTTAAAGACCCTGTAGAGCCCCTGGCCCCTTCCACCAAATGAGGACACAGTGAAAAGACAGCCATCAATGAGCCAGAAAGAGGGCCCTCAGCAGCTGCTGAATCTGCCCATGTCCACATCTGGGACTCCCCAGCCTCCAGAACTATGAGAATTAAATCACTGTTTATAAGCCAGGCAGGTTATCGTAGTTTTGTTTTAGTAGCTCAAACACACTAAGACAGAGCCTCTCAGAACTTTGAGTAACCTGCCTTCCATGGTAGTCATTTACCTGGAACCAAACGTCCCTAGACTCCCCTGGCCTGGGGATCCAGGGACACGTTTTGGTCCACTGGAGCAGGTGGGAAGGAGCCAGACAAAGCCCCTCTCCTTCTCCCTTTGGGGCGCTGTTCTGACACAGGGCTTCTCCCACAGCCTGTCAGACGTCCTGACAGCTGAGTGGGCACCTGCCCAGCGGTAGTGGTGGTTTCTGGCAGTCTGTGGTGAAGCAGTGCCAGTGCAGGACTTCTCACCTCTCTCTTTCATTCCCCTCCCCTTCATTCTCTTCCTGGGGCTACAGCTCAGCACCCTTCAAACTGGCCCCAGCTCTGGTTCGTAAGGAGCCCAAGGAACAAAATCCACAGTGTCTTCTGCTGCTGATCGTCCAATCTGTGAAGTATCATCACTGACAGAGTTCGCCCAGCTCCGCCTCCTGGGTGTTCCCTGGTGCGCCCATAAATTCTCTCCAGATGCTTCTGTGTGGCCTCAGCTGATGAGATCCCCTGTCAGTTCCCCTCCAGTATGCCCAAAGTCCTTGTGTTCAGGTGCCATAGCAGTGCTGCGTTTCATGTAGAGTGGCAGAACGTGTCACTCTGGCCCCTGAGCACTCCAGTGTCATTAAGAGCACACTGCTTGTGCTCTGTAGACTTAACATGGGACCTGCTTGCGTGTTGGTCCCAAAAGAAATGAAAGGAGGAGCACAAGTTTGCAGCAAAGAAAGTAAAGGTTTATTTAAGGAGTTGATGCCAAGTTGGGAGACACAGGTGAACTAGTGCTCTCGAAAACCTGGCTCCCAGATGGCCTCTAGTGGCTAGATTATATAAGGGAACCATCATTAATCATCATTACTATGGCTCTTGGGGGTGGGGGCTCTAGTCAAGGTTAGGGCATCATGGCTTCTGATCCTGGTATCATCATGGTATTGTTTAATCTGGTTTCTAGGGGATGCAGTCCATGCAACTGTTTCTCTCATGACTCGGATCTGACACATACCTGAGGCCACGATGTTAGTTTTGTTTTATTAAAGATGTACTCATTGTTTGAGGTTTAGTTATTATATTCTAGTCATGGTTCTTGGTTATTATATTCTAGTCATGGTTCATAGACCTGAAGCTTTATTCTTAAATGAATTTGGTATTGACCAGAATCTAATGTCCTAAGAGTTTAATAACAAGGAGTGGCATACAGTGTAAGTGTAGGTAAAAGGACCTGGGGAGAGAATGCAAGTGAGATATAGTGCTATCAGGATAAACAAAGCTGGCTTGGATTAAAGCAGAATGCATGCTAAGGAAATGACACTTGGACTCCTGGTTGAGACAGTCCCTTAAGTAAGCAAATCCTTCTGTGACCACGAACCGCTCTGTTCATGGAGTCCAAACCACAAAGCCAATGATTTCAGAGAATAGTCCTGTCCTGTTACCTCCACTCTCCTCCCATTCTCTTCTACTGGCATGTGAGGCACCCACTTGCCTGAGAGCAGACACCCTGGTATGATGCCTGCAGGCCACCAACTCACTGAATAGACGTATGACACACCCTAGAAGTGTTTATTGCTCATTTTACAAGGCTTCCAGTGCAATTTCAAATCTCTTGAGGTGTTCCAGGAGCCCGTTGAAACACAGTAGTAATTCCTACAGATACTAAGATCCTAACCCTTAAAAACTCAATTCCAAATGGAAACTACAAAATAAGCAACTAGCATTCTTTAAGTTGGCAGATACATGAGGACATTTTATAACCCTTTTAGAAACATAATCTCTTATACTTGCAAATGTACTTAAGACGTTTTATAACCCCTGAAAACATATTTCGTTGGCATAAAGTCAATTTTTTTCAATTAAAAAAATTTTATTGTGGTAAAATACATGTAGCATAACACCATCTTATCCATTTTAAGTATGCAATTTAGTGGTATTAGGCAAATTCACATTGTTATACAACCATCACCACCACAACACTTTTTATCTTGTAAATTTACCATTTTAACCATTTTTAAATGCACAATGCATTGGCATTAAGTACATTAACAATGTTGTGCAACCATCACCGCTATCCATTTCCAGAACTTTTTCATCATCTCAAAAAAAAAAGCCTCTATACCCATTAAACACCAACTCCCCATTCTTCCCTTCCCCTAGCCTTGGACAATCACCATTAAACTCTGTCTCTATGATTTTGACTACTTCTAACTACTTCATATAAGTAGAATCATACCCTATTTTCTTTTAGTGATTGGCTCATTTCACTTAGCAGAATGTCCTCAAGGTTCATCTATGTTGTAGCATATTGCAGAATTTCTTTCTATTTTTTATAGAGACTATTTCTTTTTATTTTTTCTTTGATTTTTTTTACACTTTATTTAACATTCAATATTATTTTATATTAATTTTAGGTGAGACACATATAATTTAAGAAGTGATCCCCCTGATAGCTCCTACCTGGCACTATGCATAGTTATTACCATATTATTGACTATATTCTCTCTGCTTTACTTTACATCTCCGTGACGTAACTACTGATTTGTACTTAATCCCTTTGCCTTTTTCACCCTGCCCCACTCCCATCTATCACGCCAATAAATTTTGTACCCATCTGACACCAGACATAGTTATTATATTATTGACTATAATCCTTATGCTATATCTTACATCCCCATGACTACTGTGTAACTACCAATTTGTGCTGCTGAATCCCTTCTCCTTTTTCACTCACTCCCAATGCCCCTTCCATCTGGCAACCATCAGAATGTCCTCTATGAGCTTGTTTCTGTTTAATTTGTTGGTTTATTGTGTTCTTTAGATTCCACATATAAGTGAAATCACATTGCATCTGTCTTTCTCTGACACTCCACTCAGCACTATACCCTCCAGGTCCATCTATGCAGCCGCAGATGGCAAGAACCCGTCCCCCTTCATGGCCAAGAAATGTACCACCTCCTCTTATCCATTCATCCATGGACAGACCCCCAGGCTGCCTCCACATCTTGGCCATTGTAAACAGTGATGCAATGAACATATGGATGCACACATCCCCTTGAAGTAGCGGTTTGGGTTTCTTCAGATATATACATAAGTGGGGTTACAGGGTCCTTCTTTGTTTCTTGTAGGCTTTGTTTTAAAGTCTATTTTGTCTGGCATAAATATTTCTATCTCAGCGTTTTCTTTGTTTGTTTTCTCCATTTTCATTAAATATCTTTTTCCATCCCTTTACTTTCAGTCTCTGTGTGAATCCCTGGACCTCAATTCTAGTGAGAGTCTCACAGTCACACCAGACATTTCCATGGTACATTGGTTGTGACGCCCTCATGGCTCCCTCTACATTTGAATGCATCTTCTCATATTCTGACCAGGGTGAAGGACCATGGAGCCAAATAAAAAAGAGAATGGTCTTTAGGTCCCAGAGGAGGGTCTCCGGTCTCCAGAGAACATGGTGGGAGAGTATGGGAGCCATGTCTGGGGAGGAACTGGCAGAAACCTAGATTTCACATATATTTTGATCTCATGAGAGGGCAGAGGTCTGGGGGCTTCCCCTGCAGGAGCAAATGAATCAAACAGACCTGTGGATGGGGTCCCAGGCACAGGAGAGGCTGGGTTGAATCAAACCCTGGGACACCCATCCCCTTCACAGTCCCATCCCACCCTACCTGTCCCTCTCCATGCCCACCTCTCCTGACCACCAGTACGGGAGGTGTGGAGAGCAGCTTGCTCATAAGTCTGCTTCAAACCTTAGCGCTGATGCTCATGTGCATGGAGGATGAACTGGGATATGCCAAGGCCCTTAGAAAAGAGAGTGTCAGTGACAAGAAGAGCCTCCACAGGCTCTCTGTTAGTCAGGCAGTATGACTAACCCTTCCACTGCAAGGACAGCCACAGAGGGGTTGGGAATTGGGTGGAGCAGCTCTCTGGGGCCCAGACACAAAGAAGGGTGCTGTGGGAGCAGGGGATGCAATGAAAGGCCAGGTCTGCCTCTGTTCCACACATGACCTCACCCAGTGATGTCTCTCCTGCCCTGGGGGCCTGGCCTAACAGCCCTTGCAGAACTCCTGGCAGTGCTTGTTCTTCCCACGGTTCAAGATAACAGGGGCCTATGCACAGGTCGACTTTTCTGGTTCTCATCTGAATCTCCTTATCCTGGCCCAGTTGGAGCATCTAGAACCCACTGAGGCAGAGCCAGGTGGGAATGGGGACTGCTCTCTAGGATGACTGTCTGGGGTGGGATTTAGGGGTTGGGTATTCTTTTGAAGTCAGCAGGATCTTTCCAGTGTTGGAAGACACATGAAAAGTTCTGTGAATGAACCTTTCTCTTCCTTCTGCTCCAGCAGCAACTCCAGGCCTCCTGTCACCTACAGAGTCAAATCAAGGGCTGACTCTAGAACTAGAGAGAGTGCCAACTCTGCTTTTCTAGTGCTGCAGCCACGTCACCCCCATCAGCTGGGTCACAGTTGATGCAAATGCCAAGATCAGATGCAGCAGGAGTGCCAGCTCATGAGCTGGAGCCAACTGGACCACCAACTCTGATCCGAATTCCAATTCCAACAGAGCTAGCTCCATTGCTAGAACCGAACTACCCCCAGGCTGTGACCACCAAGATCCTAATCAGGGTAGAAGCCCAATATGCTGACCTTCCTACCTTGACTGGTGGCAGATAGTGATGAATGTAGAGAGCTAGTAGTGGGGCTCTCAGGGTTGGGAGAAACAGGCCCTTTCTCTGTTACCAGCTGCTTTGACCTGCCTCTCTGTGATCTAGACTCCAAAGGTGTGGATCCAAGGCTACCACATACCACTCATGTGACTTGGGCCTCTTTCTTAACCCCTAAGACTTCGCTGTCCACCTGTGGACAGTAGAGGTGGACACTAACAGTATTTGCTGCCCAGTGGCTGTGCTGATGAGATGAGATAGAACAGACAGGAAGCTGAGTGGGTCCTGGCCCATTTGGTTGGGGAGGGGAGCTCACTGTGTGCAGTGAGGTCCCTGATCACCCATCCATCTGTCCACCAGGCTCAGCAGTGCCAGAACTTATTAGGCACCTTGTGTGTACTTAACCACAAGGGACACAAACAAATAAGCCCACTGTTGTAGCTGCCACAGGGGAATGTGCACTGAATGGGGAGTCTCCCAGCTCTTCCCCGAGGCCTATTTATCTAGTGGGAGGAGCTAGGTTTATTTGTTATAAATAGTAAAGGCCAGATTCAATATTATTAAAGTCCTGTTTCTATTATAGGCTGGTGGGGTTCTTTCATTTCCCACACTCCCTTGAAGGGAGAAACCTTGCAGCGTCACCACCTGACTGTGTGTGGGATAAAGGCGAAGGGCCAGCTTCACTCCTGGCTACTGAAGGACACTCCCAGGTTCCCCTTCTCAGATGGCAGGGTCATTCCAGGGTTGTGAGCTTGGGCCAGGAGCACACACAGCCCCTCAGAACCCCTGGGACAGAGAGGTTGAAGGTACTTTCACAGACTAGTAACTACCACTGAAAGTGGGTATCTTTAAAAATGGCACTTGTGGGCATTTGGGCTCATTGGGGCAGAAGACTGCTGGCGGGGAAGACCCCATTGTCCTCAACACATGGGACTGGCCTGAGTGTGCTTGGTTGTTGCAGGAATCTGCCCCATCTGCTGGGCCCATGCCCTTTCTAGCTTTTTTCTCCTTCCCCAGCCCCAAGCACATGGGGTGAATCCAGCTCACTCCCCTCCTCCTGAACCATCATGGTGGCAGCAGGTCATCTGAATGACAGAGGCCTGAGAGATGCAAAGTGCTTGGTTGTGGAACACTATCCTAGGTGGTGGCAGTGGAGCATGAGACCAGTGGTGTCTCTCCATTGTCCCAAGCCATGACCATGGCTGCACAGGAAGAATAATGTATTTGTGACCTTGGATGTGACATAATCAGTCTTCTGAGCTGTTAACACAATGTCAGGGAAACCTGATGTTATGGATGGGCAGGCCAGCAATGTTAATATTGCTGCTATGAATCTGAGAAAAGTAGCAGTTCTGAACCATTAAGTGATAAGGGTTCTGAATTAAAGAAAGCTACAATGCTGTGGTATTTGATGTTCTTAACATTAGAGCAGAAGAATATACCAGTCAGATAATGCTAATGGCTCTTCCAGAATTTAAAGCCATTCAAGCAGATGAGCTTTCAAGTTGTGGAAGGAATAAAAAAGAAAAATACAGTTCTGCACCAAATGCAGTTGCTTTCGCAAGAAGATTTAATTGTGTGAGCTTTTGGGTTGTTAGATTCTTGAGGCTTAAACATTAAATATTTGAGCAGAAATTTGAGCCACTATGTTAAAACCTGCTAAGAAACTATACAACCTGAATAACCTTAATGCAGTTAGGGCAGTGGTTTCTGGCTTACAGAATGTCCCAATAAAACATGGGAGTTGAGTAAAGAAAAGACTCAGAGACTCTAGAAGTAGATTAAATATGACACCTTGCATTCCTGATTTAGGTGTCTGTCAGATTTAATACGATTTGGCATGCCTATCAACTGGCATTCCAGGAAAAAGATAAAATTTGATGAATAATGTCCTTCAATTTACAGCAGTCCTGTGAGTACGATGTTCCCCACATTGTCTCACGTCCAACAATATCTCAACTCTGTTTAGTATGTAGAAGAACTACAAAAGTTTGTGGAAGATGACAATTATAAGCTGTCACTAAAGATAGGGATAAGCCCACCACGTTCTGCTGATTTTAGGGAAGATTTAGTAGGTCCTGAAGTAGGACCATCGTCACAAAGTGGAAGAAAATGTGTGCGGGCTGAGGAAGCCTGGCTACCATAGACAACGCCATCCATCCGCATGGCACCTGATTCCACATGAACACAGGGAGGGACACAGCTGGGGTTATAAGTCAGCATTCTGAATTTTATCTTTCAAAGTATTAAATTTAAGTTGGATTTAATTTCTATTTATTTTATTAAACAGAAAATAGAATCCTTGGGCATGGGGGTGGGAGGCAGGGAAGGCACTCACCGGGGCCACTTTCTGTCCCTGAACACGGGCTGGCTTTCTACACTTTGGACTAAGGTGGAACATTTTCTGCTCCTTTTGTCAAGGTTTCTTTTGACCAAACAATTGGAACCTGTAGTTTTCTAGTTCAATCTCAGAACTGCGTGAGCAGGAAGTAGGGAAAGCAAGTAAAGGGATCAAACTTTTAATGTGGAAGAGACAAGGCCACAGGAAGATTATCTGCAAATGAACCAGGGCAGGCAGGACTGTCCAGCCTCAGGCCCCTCTAGTGGCCCCGTGTCCACCCCCGACAGAGATTTGAGCCCTCCTGGATCCGGATCCATGACCTTCCTTCTCCCGCACGCTTCTTCAGAGGGAAGATGTATGATGCAGCTGTTAGGGCTACAGCTGGGCCTCGTTCCATGGACACTTAGGCTCCATGTGAACTTGGATGTTCAGCCTTCCTGCCCTTCCTTATACAATCCTGTTCCAGGCAGAAATCCCCTGGAGGCCCCCAGCCTCCCTGTCAGCTACATATTGGCCACTGCTCTGCCGCCGGGACCTTGGAGATGAGCTCTCATTTGCTAGAATTGGGGTCCATATTCTCGGCCAGGAAAAACCCCTGTCTCTTCCAGGCTGGCCAAGAGGACTTCTGGGCCATGTGGTTTGAGGACCATCGTCTTGGACAATCACCAGTTTACACATTGTGTCATGCTGTTACTGACATGTCCTAAAGGGGCAGCTTGTAGGCCCCCTGGGACAGCTGTGTTCTTTTCCATAGTCTTGTGTTAGTCATGTCTAGGGGAGTGTGAACCTTTCCTGTTGGGAGCTTAATAGATGAGGCATGATAGGGAGAGTGTAGAGAGGTTCAGCAGGGGAATGCCCCCAAACGCAGGGCACAGCCTTTCCTGTTAAAACAAGTACTGAATTGCTTCCGATCTGGGTGGAACACAGACACTGCTCTGAGCTCACCCTGAGGACCCGCCCATGACCAGGAGCCAGCGGGTTACCACTTGGCCTTTTGAACATTATGCCCTGGAAACACCTCTAGAAGCAAGACCTGGATGAATGGCTGGGCAGTTCTGAGTTGCCCCCCTCCATCCGAAGGCTGCAGGTGTCACTCAGACACACAGCAGGCTGGCTCTGCCTGGGAGCACCTTCCTGTGCTGTGGGGGCCGGCTATATACCCTGACTCCCGACAATCCAGCCCTTCCTGACATGGCACAGCCCTCTGGGAACGTGATTTGCTAAAGGAAAGACAAGTAAGACTAAACCTCCAAAGAGAAAGACTCATGCCAGGTTCCAGGGATGATCGGGGCTGGGGGAAGGCGAGGGTGCCCGAAGAGTTTCCACTGCAGGACTGGGAAGCTCCTGAGTGCCGATCCTGCATGCAGCAATATGTAATAGCTCTTGTGCCTAATGACACAGCAGAAGAGGGCAACTTAGTGCATCTTTGGGTACTCAGTGGCTGCACTGACAGTCTCCCTGGAGAGACACATGTTTGCAGGGAGGGTCATATATCACTAAGCCTGGTTTTTTACATTGATACAAATTTAACATGTAAAGTATGCATAAAACACTCAAAAATTTCACAACTGAATACAAAAGAAATAGAACAATCAAATCCATTCCTTTGCAGCTGGTCATGCTTCAGCGCTGGTATTTAAATCTACCTTCTTAGAAGAAGGCAAGATGGCAACTGGAGAGGAGGTCCCTAAAGCCTCTCCCAGAAAACACAATTGAACGGCCGTCCAGGAGCCAAGAAAGAGGGCCCTGAGTGACAAAACGGCTGTTGAGAAATCCACAAATCGCAAGTAAACACCTGAAGGTTGGTGAGAAGGGGGTGAGTTGGGGAGAGGGAAGGGAGCAGAGACTGCAACATGATCCCAGCAGCGCAGTTCGGGGGAGGGGAGAGGCCACTGGGGAGGAGCTGGACTTTGGAGCTGCATGCTGGGGACGGAGTTCGGGAGCCAACCTCTGGAACTTTTGAGTGGTAGAAGGGCTGAACGAGGACTCTGAACTGCAAAGATGACACCGCAGCTCTAAGCCTCCTGGAGACCTACACAGGGCTGCAGTTCCTGTTCCCAGCCTGCTGCAAAGGCGACCCTGCTGTCTTGGGCCAGGCCCACAGCTTTGGACTTATGGAGCGGGCACTTCCTCGTGCACCCCAGGGTTCTGAAAGCAGTGTGAGCCCTTAGACAGCCAGGTGCTGAATCAGGGCTGGGAAGAAAGACTGATTTGATAGCAATCACCCCAGCCAGCAGAAACAAGCCTCAGACCAGCTTCCCCAGCAAAGAGCAGAAGGCAGAGCTGCCCTTGGAGCGCCTTTTGTTGGCCTTTCCCCAGGATATATGCGCACAGCCTCCAAACGCAGTAGGAGATCAGAAACAAGAAACAAACAGCCCCCTCTCCCACAAAACTTGACCCCCAGTGCCACCTAGTGTCTGCCCTACAGCAAGACACCACAAAAGCAATAA
Source organism: Lyroderma lyra (assembly GCA_004026885.1). Taxonomy (NCBI): domain Eukaryota; kingdom Metazoa; phylum Chordata; class Mammalia; order Chiroptera; family Megadermatidae; genus Lyroderma; species Lyroderma lyra. Next base: position 20,825 of record PVJL010013517.1, read on the forward strand.
TCTGGGCACTGAACATAAAGCCCTCATGTCAAAGAGGAAGAACCCAGCGGACAGGATGAACTCCTTAAAAACTAAAACTACCTTCCTGAACTGCCCACTTTATATTCCCTTTGGTCTCAGCAGGCACCTCACGACTTTTGCCTGGTTGGATGACCCCAAACTTCATTCCTGAAGGCTCAAGGCCATCAGTTGTCACGCCTGGATTAGTTTCTTATAAATTTCAGTCAACCCTCCTCATCACAGGGCATGGTCATACTAAGAATGCCCTAAGGAATCTCTTGCATTTTTATCTCCATTGCAGAGCAGCTGCTGAATTTCTTCTTGGTAATCAGGGTCACTCACCCAGCTGGCACAGAATCTCCCTTCTTTGTCTGTCAATTCAGAGGCACGAGGAGCCCTAAGTGGCCAGGTGGCAGTCTTAATTTCCACTCCAATGGAATCAGCATGTTTTCTGATGGAAGCTTTCCTTCCCTTGAGGCACCTTGACCATGGGTCACATGCACATGAAGCATAAATTATACTAATGGAGAGACTGTTCTATGATAAGACAGCTGCCTGACTATGCCAGACCCTCATACTAGATCCAGTTAGATCCAGGTCAGAACAGAGACTTCTCTGAAATCCCCTTCAAGACTGTCTGGCCCCTCCCAAAGCCCCAGATGTGCCGGTTCCTGGAACTGGCCCTTGCCTGCCCTGGACAAGTGTTCTTCCCTTATCTGGGGCTAGTCAGGCTCCAGTACTCCCACACAGCCTGCCCTGTCCTACATAATCCCAATGCACCTGCCATGTGATGTGAAGGACATCTATGTTGTCTTCCCTTAGTAAATTCTTAATGTCACAATGGAGTTGTCAGCCTCTTTCTCTTGTCTCTTGGCCCTGGGAAATATTACATTACTAGGGATAACAGTGGTATTATTAAGAATAGTGGGTGGGGCCACACACGTGTCCACCCATTATTGACAGACTTGTGAACCCTGGCTATGGGGAACTCAGTGCTATGTAATGGATACTGGTTTAGGGCCTAAGCAGCCTCCTGAGGAACACTGTGCCACCCTGGCAGCTATTGCCACCTGGGTGGGGCTTCAACCCAGACTTCACAAGCCCAGTCTTCTGTTCTATCAAGTCAGCTGTTTCAGAAGCAGGGGGGACGGGGCCAGGCAAGTCATGAGCATGGGCTCATTGCCCCACTTCATTCCTGTGTATTGGTCCCTTGAAAAGTGGACCATGATGGTAGATAAGGGACTCTGTGAGTCTGCAGATGGTGGTTAACAGAAACATTGTGTGTAGGGAAGGCTACTCTGTATCCAGAGAAGATGGCCAACCAGATAAGAACAAAATACTGCCCTTGCCAAGGTAGACCATGTCTAATATCATCACCTGCCACAGGGTAGCTGCCTGATCACCCTGAGGATAGAGCCATGTCAGGGACCCTTTTTTTTTAATTTTTTATTGTTACATTTATTAGGGTGAAATTGGTTAGTCAAAATTACATAGGTTCCAGGTATGCAATTCGATAATACATCGTCTATGTATTGTATAATGTTTCCTTCTGACCCTCCAAAAAAGTAATTGCTGTTTCCTATTATTTTAAAGTCCTTTTTTTTATTTTTTATTGGGGTGACATCTGTTAGCAAGGATTACATAGCCTGTTTTTGTCTATGCTTCTAGTAGACTTGGCGCTCAGCAGTGGCTGTGGGGGTGGGGGCAAGCTTGACTGGTAAAAGATCCATGATGCTGAGCCCATGCATAACGGCCACCAACCTGCAAGCATGGCTTTGCTTGCAGTCAGATGACACATTAGGAAGTTCCCGTGATTTGATTTTATTTTTCTAACAAATCAATTCCCACAGAGTTCCAGCAAAGAATATTTTAGTAAGCTTAAAATAATTACAAAATTTCATGTTCATAAATGGTTCATGAAAAATGTCAAACATGGTAATAGTCTCACATGAAAATGAGAAGTTAAAAAGGATCTATTAAAATATTATAGGAAAGAGAAGTCACATTAGGTGGTGAACTTATTATACAACAAGGTGACAATGCACTGTAGAATTGTATGCCTGAAACCTATGTAATCCTTGCTAACAGATGTCACCCCAATAAGTCTAACAATAAAAATGAATTAAAAAAAATATTATTGATAACAGCTTCTTGAAAGCCAGGAAATTTTTTCAAGTATATTAAAGTATATTAAATTCTGTTTTGGGTGTCAAAACAGACATTGAAATTAAAATAATATTGTGAAATTTTAATAAGCTTCTCTAAAATAATTAACAATACAAATGAATGAAGACTGTGTTGGGTGCAATCTTTTTCCTTTGCCTTCAGGTCGGATAGGGCTCCACAGAAGGCAGGCAGGTCCCAGAATTATTTATTTACATATTTATTGTCTACTAATTTCTTGACTATATATGTTTTTCCCTCATCTGCCACTATACTGTGATTTCTCCCCAGAAACAATCCTGAATCTGTAAAATATGATGCAGGATGCTATTAATTCAGCGCCTAAAAACCCTCACAAGTGGATCATTTTGCAAATTCCCTTTAAAATGTTATATGAGAAGGGGTTGAGGGGAGGGCGACAAGGAGCAAGGAGGTCAGGTGTCTGGTGATGGATGGCAAGGAGACTGGCTACATAGGGTACAAAAATATGAAATTCTAATGTTGGGCACCTGAAATATGTAGAATCCTGGATACCAATTCCACCACAATTGCAATACATCAGTAACTGTATTGTACGAGGAAGTGAAGAATAAGCACCCAGGAACATTGTAGTAAATGAGAGGTCTTACACTCACTGTTTAGGAAAACGTCTGGGACACGCCTCAGCCCCGGCAGAGCCCTGTCGCAGAAGCTTTTTCTTCAGTGGCACCAGGCCGAGTTGTCCCGAAGCCACAGAGGCACCTCACCCTCCTGAGAAGACGAACCCCTTGTCTTCACCTGGATTCTGCGCCCTTGAATGTGGGCAGACCACGCCAGTGCTCACCACGACCCAGAGATGACTGGTTGTGTGCCCCTTGACGGTCATTGTCGCACAGCGACCAGTGCTTCCCTGGTCAGTGGCTGTTCTCACAGGACAGGGAGCTACCTCTGAGATGGAAGGGTGACGGATGATGGTGTTCCTTTAAAGATCTGAGCCAGGTGTGCAGGCATGCCTAGATGTGCTCCCCGGGCCCCGTCTCCTGCTCTTATATCAGCACTGGGGCTTGCCACCTGGACAGACCTTGCACAGTTAGCGTGGGGTGGCAGCCAGAACATACACGTTCCATCTGATCAGGTCTCTGTGCTGTGGCCGGACGACCGGGGGCTGTATGTTTTGACCTTCTGCGACACCCCAGACTAGCATACGTGAAACCAGGGGGAGCCAGCAGATGTGCTCACAGGTAGATGCGGCTCTTTAAAGTAGCCCCAACCATCTTTCTTCTGCAGTTTGACTTGCAGTACCCTAGACCTGGAGGCTTTATTTCAGATTGTAGATCTTCACATACAACTGCTTGTTGAGAGGTATTTGGTGATCGTAGGCCACTGATGGTAATGAAAACTGAGGCCATGGCTCTAGTCCCAAAGAGTTTTCTTATGATCATCAAGAAATGGGGGCAGGGGAGCACATGCTGACCCAGCAGAGAGATGCCACACCAGGTCCCTTCTGCATGTGTCTTCCAGCTAACATGGCAGAAAGTCGTAGCAGTTCCTTAGCTGCTGTGTAACAGACCTCGGGCCAATCCAGTGTCACCTTGGTCATGTGCCTTCCCTGCGGTGAGCCTGTGCCACCACTTTCTGCCTTCCCTGATATCCTACACTTGCTCAGGAAGCCATTCACTCATGTTCACACCTTTGTAAGCACCTGTTGTATGCCAGGCATCATGCTAGCTGCTAGGGGAGAGCAGTGAGCAAAACAGACAAATGCAGTTCTCACAGAAGGGATGCCTTATTCAGACAGACAGACACTGATGGCAGTCACACGAGTGCACCATTACAGACTCAGAAATAAATGGGGAGGGACAAGGGCCAAACAACAGGAGGTCTGACTCAGTTCAGCTGGAGGAGGAGAGGTCAGTGAGAGTTTCTTGGAAGAAGTGCCCTGTCAGCTGAAAAAATGAAGGGTGGAGGGAGTTCATTAAGTTATGGTGGGGCTGGCGGGTGCAGGGCATCCTGGAAGAGGAAACAGCCTTTGCAGAACCCCAGAGGGTGGTGATGAAGAGATAGATGGGCTTGTACTCAGGAGTTGTTTGGAAGGTTGAGGAGATAGACTGGGAGAGGCAGACAAGACAGAGTGATACAATCATAGGAGAGGGGACACCAGCGGAGCAGGGCAGGGCAGGGCAGAGTTTGGAGTACCTCCACGACATGCCAATGGACATGTCTTGTAGAGAGCTGGAGTTCGGAGGAGAGATCTAGGAGACAGATATTTTGGAGCCTCTGATACATGTTTAGTCATGGAAGTCACAGGCTTGGATGAGATCACCTAATGAGAAAATAATACCATTGATTCGGTCAGCTATTATCACAAGCCTTAAACCCCTGCGCTACAAACCAACACAAGTGGGTGTAGCTTTCCCATCTGAGGATAGCTGGGATCAGCTGATGGGGCTGTGCTTAGCTGGGCAGCTCTGTTGATCTCAGCTGGGTTCGTTGATGCAGGCTTGGGTTGGCAGCAGGTGGTTGGGTTTGGGCTGGCCCAGCTGGGGTGGTTCTGCTCTACATGTTACTTGTCCTTCAACTGCTGAGCTAATCAAGGCATATGTATCTCACCTCAGTGACAAAGAAAAAGCAGGTTGGGAAGAAATGTGTTATTTTTTTTTTAAAGACTCACCAGGGGCACTCTCATTTTTGCCTCATCCTCTGAGTCAGAGCAAGTCACAGTGCCAAACCCAAAGTCAAGAGGCTGGGAGATGTCCTTTGCTTCTCTAGTGGGAGAAATGGCAAAGCTCGGATTCAAAAAGGGGTGAAAGGCCCAGACCCCTGAACACAGTGTGCATGAGCTTTCAGCCTCGACCACCACCATTCATGTGTCTTTGGTGCGTCAAAAGTCTTCACCCCATCTTGCATCCCAGGTCCCCCAAATCTCATCAAACAGGGCATTAGGCTTGGATCTTGGATCTTGTGGTCTCCATCTCACAGAGGCTCCTCTAGGTCACATCTCTAAGTACTAAATGAGAAGTCACTGGACTCCCATGTGCTCAGCCTCCATGGTGGGACAGAGAACCACATGATTGCAGTCCAGTTAGAGACAAGCATGGGGACACAGAGCAGTCCCATGCCCTGCCCCCCACCTCAGGTACTTCTGCAGCCCTCTGGGACAATGTCAAGGCTTGGCACCCTGGAGATGGGGGTGTTCCCTGAAGTTTGTGACTTGGGGTGACTCCCGGTCCATTGTTCTCTTGGCTCTGTCCCCTGAGACCACCTACCTTTCTCACGTGTTCATCACTCATTTTGGCCACTTCTGAAGGAAATATTGAGACACTGTGATGTCCCCAGCTGGCTTCCTGTGTAGAGAAAATCAGGGGCCCCAGAGGCCTGTCTGCACTTTGCACTGTTTCAGTCGGTGCTTTTGCCAACAAGCTCTTTGAAACTCTTTGGAGGTTTTCCATGTAGAGGGTTCTAGCTTAGTCCGGGTGTCAGAAGCCACACCCATAGTTCCTTAGGAAATGGGCCTCTGAACATCCTAGAAGCCCATTTGTGCAGCTCGAGAACCGACTATGCACACATAATCTTTCCAGAGGTCCTGGCAGATGGCATCACTTCCACAGCCCGGATTTGATTTGTACCCTGAGGCTGTTTAATGGCAGCACCTTCAAATCGTCTGTACTTCAATGGCCATGTCCTACATTTGGTCCTGGGCCCTGGCTCAACCCTCCCATGGGGTTTGCTTTGGAAATGAGAGCCCCTGAGATCCTGGGGCTCCCCTCCCAGGCAGGGCCCTTTCCTCTGGGCAGTCCCTCACAGACACAAGTATGCACACACACAACACACAAACAGATACACACACCCACACCCTGACTGCCCAGCTGGGGGTCAGAAGGGGAATGCACACTGGGGAGGTGACAAGGGGAAAGATTGGAAGCAGCTCTGCCATGGGACAGGGGCATTCGGTTGCCTGGCACCTTGCCCAGGGCCCATTGATGAGGACGGGAGAGACATCCGCCAAGTACCCAGGGAGTACCCGGGTCATTCCCAAGCACTGGGAGAGAACACGGTCGGGTTCTGTGTCCTCTACTCTGGGCACCTGAAACTAGGAGGATACCCCTCCCTCCAGTGTGGAGGGGCTTCAGGAGAGAAGGCCTCAGTTTCCTCTTCCACAAGTTGAGGTGCAGACAGCATGACACGAAGAGCCCCACAGCTTGCAAAAGAGTCTGTTGTCCCTAGTGTGCTCCAAGGCCCTGGAAAATGTTTTCTACTCCTTTAAGGTCCTCCTGAGCAGAGGGCAGCCTGGGGGCTGGGGGGCCAGAGGACCTGGGTTGTACAGAATGTGGCAGAGCACTAGACCACTCACCCAGGGACTAGGGACAGAGACCCTGAGAGTGGGTAGAGTCATTGCCCTGGTTTGGGTGAAAGGCCTCGTGAGTGAACTAGACACATCAGGACAGTGGAGGGACAGAGGGGAGTAGAGAGGCTCTGGGGCCCCTCACATTCCCTGGGAGCCTGCAGGTCCAACCTGCTGGACCCTTTAGCGCTGGTGGAACAACCAACTGCCTTGGGGACCCCACACAAAGGAGAGTGAAGACAGAGCATGGAGAAATATTAAGAGACCTTTTAGGAGGAAGCGAAGGGAAGGCTGAGACGCCGAGTTCACCTGCGGATGTGCTGCGAGGCAAGCCTCCAGGCCACAGTGTCCCCAGTTAGCTGTTGCTTCACCCAGGCTCAAAGTCACAGAAGAACAACAAGTTCCCTTTAGAAAGCACCCAAACAACATTTACTGAGAAAACTAAAATAAGAAATGTTTATCCTAGCCAAATAGCTTGCTTGCCTGCTTTGTTTGCTTTCCTCAATAAATATGTGAAGATGCCAAGTCTCGGGGCTTCAGTCCTCAATGGCTGGAGTCCTTCACCTTCGCTCAATTCTGTGAGTTTTCATCCTTTATGGCACCACCTCCCTGAAGACCGACATTTGAATCCCAACAGAGAGGATTTAGATTTCTGGGTTCCCAGCCTGGGCTGCAGTGCTGGGGCTGACCACCAGGGGGAAGGCTGTGCCCACTGTGCTCAACGGAGGACAGAGTAGGGAAGGGATACCCCGGAGTCTTCTGGGCATCCCTTGCCTCTGAGCAACATGCACCATTTATTATTAGCATCCATCTCCACGAAGTGCACTGCTCAGAGACAGGAGGGTGCTCTGAGCCTCCCTCACTAGTTCTTCAGCTACTGTGTCCCCCGCACTCACCCTGGGCAGGGCTGTGTTATGCCTGGGGGTTGCTGACAGGACCCACATAGCCCCTGCTCTCCAGGAGCTCAAAGCCTGGAGAGGGACATAGACAAAGTATGAGAGCAAATCCACGTGAGAGAGAAGAGCGAGTGCTGTGGGGATGGTCAGAGCCCCTGGGTGGGTCTGAAAGGCCTCCAGGGTGACATTTGTATGGTGACCAGAAACACTTACAGGAATAAACACAGACCTTCTCACAGTCTCTGTGACCAGGCATCAGCATCAGTAGAGCTGAGAGCCTCTGCCTCAAGGTCTCCTGGGAGGCTGGGGCTATAGTCTCAAGTGAGGCTCGCCCAGGGTGGGATCTGTCTCCAATATCACAGACGGGTTATCGGCAGGATTCAGTTTAGACAGGGTTCTCAGTCTTTTCTGTGGAAAAGACTTGTAGGCCTGTCCGTTGTTTGTACTGGGGCCTTGTAGGGCAGCTCTTAATATCCGATCATGCCTGTCTAAAACATGGGATCAGAGAGATGGAGAGAGAGACACACACACACAGGGAAAGACAGAGGAAGAGTCGTAAACACTTCATAACTCAGTTTTGGAAATGACACTTGATCATTGGCCCCATTCTATTCCCTTGAAACTAGTCAAAAAGTCCATCCAGCTTTGAGGGCTTACACAGGGGTGTGCGATGTGGAGGCAGGCACCCTGGGAGCCACTGTAGGGCTGCCTACCGCATAGGCTGAGATGAGCGCTTGGCCCTGAGTCTAAACATGAAAGGAATCCCTGGAAGGGTCTATGCCAGAGGGAACAATATTGGAATTTCAGTTCATTTCAAAAATTTTAAGACATAGGAGGAAGGGGAAGTGAAAGATGTGGACACCGGAGCAGGCCCAGCACTTGGGCATTGTGTTCTGTGCTCCACCCAGCACTCACATCGTCCCTCCAGTGCTGTGTCTGTTTCTGAGGTCACATGACCCATGCCCAGGGGTTCCAGGGACTACAGATGTTTATAGGTCTGATGACAACCTGTGAAGCAGGTGCGAGAATGACCTCTACTATGCAGGTGGGCAGACTGGGGAGGCCCTGAGAAAATATGCTTGACCAGGGTCACAACACTGATGAAAAATAGGAGCCAGGTCTGGACTTAACTCTGGGTCCTCGAAGATGAGGCCCTGGCTGTACCCAGGCATCCTTGGGGGTGTGGGCTGGGCTGTGTTGGTTGGTGTAACTGTGTGTGGACACGGCGTGGGTGGGAGGGTGAGCAGTCACCAGCACAGAGGGGCCTTGAAAAGCTCTTGTCTGAGGAGGAAGCCCAGGTGGTGGACCCCAGGCTGTGATGTCAATTTCTGATGATGGAGCCAAACAGAACTTGGGACACGCTGACCAGGCAGCCACGTTCTAGAGAAGCCCATTCCCAGCTCACTTGGCTGGAGACACTTGATGTAGTAACATGTTTACTTGTTGCGTCCCCACATCCAGAGGCAGTGGCCTCAGGGAAGTCCATGCCTCAGACATTGGGTCAAGTCTCACTCCAGATGACGCTGGCCATTTTCCTGAATGAAATCAAAGGTAAGATGGTGGCCCAGGGCTGCCCAGTGCTGTCTAGTTCACGTCTCTGATCCCACCCTGGCAGCCCTATGTCCCCTCCCCGTGAGTGTGTGAGTGTGTGTATGAGAGAGAGAGAGAGAGAGAGAGAGAGAGAGAGAGAGAGAGAGAGAGAGAGAGAGAGAGGAGGTTCACATGGGGAGGGCACGCTCTGAGAGGAGCTGACTGAGGAGGGCTCAGAAGCCTGGTAGGCTGGTCATGCTCACACTCATGTCAAGACTGGCTGGGTGAGATGTGGAGGGTGGAGTAACTTGGCTTGAGGTTCATCCCAAGCTCTCCAGCCAGGTACATGGTACATCCCTGGGGTGGAGGTCAGTGCAGACACAAGCCTGTGCCTAATCTGGGAGCACAAGCTCAGATGGGCAGAAGCAGCAGCAATAATGGTGGGGCAGGGCTCTGACACCTCCACATCTGCTGCTGGTCACTGTCACTATAGAGCTCCCCACAGGAGATCGGCAACAAGCTAGTCACCAGGGATACCCATGCTGTTTCCCTGAGTGAGGGGCAGGTGCACCTTGGTGAGTGTGGCCTTGGAGTGCAGGCCCTTGGTGATCTGCCCCAAATGCCAACTCCCTGGGCTGGAAGCAAAGACTGAACTCAGATCACCATCTGAGGGCCTGCACCCAGAAAAGATGTCCTGTGGTGGTTTCCCAGGCTGTGGTTCCCCGGAAGCCTCTGTAATGGGTTCTGTGTCTGAAATGCATCTGGAAAGGCTGGCATGTGGGTCATATTTTCCCCCTCCCAGCTGCAGCACCAGTTGAGGAATCTTAGCATGTCCCAGCTTCACCTGCTATGTATCCTGAGGAGCCCAGTGCAGGGACAGGAGCAAGGCAAGGTCAAAGGCACCTCTAGATGCTGACAAGTGTCCACCTGCAGCTGCTGCTCCACAGCTGCAGGCACCATCGACATCAGGTGCAGCTGCAGCTCCGGGGAGGGAGCTGGCATTTGGGGCAGATCCTGAAAGGGACCTGGAGCTTGCACAGGACCCAAGACCCCTGGTGCAAAGACCATCACCTGTACCAGCACTGGTGCCTGCAGGGGACCCAGAGTTGTCCCTGCACCCAGCACCCCTGCAGGGATGAATGGCTTTGAAATGCCCTTCAGCACAGCTTCCTGTATCAAACCTTTAATGCTCTCCCCACCAGAACTGCCCTGTCCTCCCCTTTTATTGTTTGTGTTCATTGTTTACTTTTTGTGTGTGTGTGTTTTACATCTATATGATGTCTTACATTTTAGGTTTCAAATTCAAGATAATACAACTTAAGACTTATTATTAATTGTACAATTCATGAGCATTTAGTATATTCACAGTGTCATGCATCCATCATCACTATCTAGCTGTGAAATACTTCACTTTCTCAAAAAAGAAATCCTGCACCCAAGTCACTCGCTCCCCTCTCCTCCTTTCCCCAGCCCCTGGCAACCCCCACTCCTTTTTTCTGTCTCTCCTTATCTATTTTTTATCTTTCCTCTGAATTGAATCAAGAATAGTTTCCCTTTTGTGTCTGCCCACATATTTTTTGAAAGGACCCATTAACTTCTGTTACTGTTTTAATTGGAGATAGTGTTATTTTTAAAACTGAAATTCCAGATGGATTAAAAATTAGATGTATAAATGAAGCCCTTTCAGTAAATGGGTGCATAATCTCGGGGTGGACACCACTGTCTCTGTGCGGCACCAGAACCAGAAGACAGACAGGAAATGGCTGGCTCTTCCTGTAGCCAAAACAAAATCAAGAAAAATATAGAAAGTGGAGAGAGAAGACAAGATGGTGACTGGAGAGGAGGTTCCTAAAGCCTCTCCCTGAAAACACAATTGAACGGTCATCCAGGGGCCAAGAAAGAGGACCCTGAGAGACAAACCAGCTATTGAGAAATCCACAAATCTCAAATAAACACCTGAAGGCTGGCGAGAAGCGGGGGAGTCGGGGAGAGGGAAGGGAGCAGAGACGGACCACATGGGATCGAGACGTGATCCCTGCTGACTATTTGGAGCTGCGCAGTTTGGGGGAGGGGAGAGAGACTGGGGAGCTGGGGACGGAAGGAGTTTGGGAGCCAGCCTCTGGAACTTTTGAGTGGTAGAAGGGCTGAGCGAGGACTCTGAACTGCAAAGATAACACCCCAGCTCTAAGCCCCCTGGAGACCTACACAGGGCTGCAGTTCCTGTTCCCA
>PVJL010013518.1:0-31926 GCA_004026885.1 Lyroderma lyra
CTGCTGCGGCGGCCTTCATGCTGGGGACGGGGGCTACCTGCTTTGGCCTCCACCATGCTCCTGCTCTGCCGCCATGGAGTTCAGCAGCTTTTTCACTGGAGCCTTCCAAATGCCCCCTTTCTTTTCAGTCTGCTGCATCGGGTCACCTGCGTGCCCAGCTGTGTCAGACACAACCATGGACACCGGCTCCGAGATGCCACCAAGGTCTGAAAGGAGAAGCAGCAAGGTGGGGAGGAAGCAGAGAAAGGAGGAGACGCACCTGCTCATGGGGATGCTAACTGGGGGAAAAGGAAGAGAAGAAGGCCCACGGTGAGGTAGATAAAGAACATGACGAAGGTGGAGAGGAGGAGGGGGAGGAGGAAGGTGATAGGAAGAGGAAGGAGACGAAGACGAGGCGGCTGAGGCAGCTACCAGACAATGGGAAGCTGGAGAGGACAATTGATGTTGACACCAAGAAGCAGAAGACAGGTGAGGATGACTGGGCAGCAAATGGAGTAAAAGTTAAATTTAAAAAGAAGAAAAGACCGCCGTGACCTAGTCACTTCCACTCCCCATCTCAGGATCAAGACGTGGTCACCTTAGAGTTGAGTCCTGCCCATGGGCAGTTCCGCTTGCAGATGACACTCTCTCCACCACCCAACCAAAACAACAACGTGAACTTGCAACAGGGGAGGTGTCATTGCCAAGGTCTCCAGGCAGGGCAGGGTTCGGCGGTGGTACACCCAACGGAGATGACATGGGAGACCATAAACACGCCAGCCAGCAAGCCCCTTTATTGCACACATGAGTCTGTATATACGTATTCAAACCGAAGTGGCATCTTGCTACATCTGCCCAGTAGCAGTTGTTTGTATTTGCATGGTTACATAAGCCAGTACATGAGCAGTAACTGTCAGCCCCAGGAATCCCTCAGCCCCAGACATGGACTAATTATGGTGAGGTCAAGGTTGGGCGGTGGGCCTGGCTCTAACCCTTTACAAAGGGCCTGGCTATAATTCTTTACAGCGGGCTTGGCTTTAACCCTGTGGGGACTGACAGGAGGAAAAAAACCAAAATGTCCAAGACCCTGCTTTTTCTCTTAAAAATACTTTTAAAATATTTACTTGCATTTTTTATTTACATCTTACATTTTTGTACGTGTTGTTAGGGGGTCAGCCATTTTTAATGATCTGGATGACGAAACCAGCCTTGGTAGCCTTGTCCTACTTCTCACTTTACTTTTGGTGTGACCATGTTCATTATCATCTCAAAGGAGAAAATGTAAAAAAAGCAAAAACAACAACAAAAAAACCAATCTTATTCCAAACATTTCAGTAACTTATTTTGTGTATGTACTTAGCTGTGCTATACAGGTAACCCCCATGTAACACAGCACTTCTCTAACACAGTTTCAGAATTGGGGGAAACCCCGTACAACAGGACATTCTAGAACATGGTGTCACTCTAAGACAGTTTGAGAATTAGAGAAATCCTCAAACAACATGGAGTGTAATAAGAGCTTTTAAGAGCAAAAGATATTTAATACATATTTAATGCTATGCTTTTGGTGAAAATTACGTTATTAAAGATATTTCTCTTGTTTATAAAAATATAGTATTTTTTTTTAATTTTTGGAAGCTAATGCCCTCTTTTGTATGAGTTCTTTGTTTTGTATAATGTGGATTCACATAACAAGGCATTTTTAGAAACCTAACAAGTGTGTTATATGGGGGCTACCTGTAAATAAGTAGTTGGTTTGTATGAGATGGTTAAAAAGATCACAGATAAAAGGTTTCTTTTTTCCTTTTCTTTTGTCTATGAAGTTGCTGTTTGTTTGTTTGTTTATGGCTTGTTTGATGTATGTGTGAAACAATGTTGTCCAACAATAAACTGGAATTTTATTTTGTTGAATTGTTCTAACAAACACCAACAACGAAAAATTAGCTGCTTTTCCCCTTCCAAAAACCCAGCACAGAATCGAAATTCTACCAATATAGATTTATTTATTTTGATTAAACATTGCTCTTTTTAAACATCTGAGCACACAGGGGTAATTCAGGAAGTTACTAAAAGTCTTATAAGTTAATAAAGAAAAATGCATTTGGCATAGTATATCACAGAGGATAAATTTAAGGGCAGTACCAGGAAACAGGGTAGCTAAGGAACTGGAAAGAATGATAAAATACTCTTTGAAATACGGGACATAGATATCAAAAGTAAACCTCCCCAGCTTGGTGATCTAGTTCTATTTTTTCTATTATCGTTTCATATTCACTAAAATAGTTATCTAATTTCTTAATACATTGTATGCCAACTACTTCATTTTCAGTTTTATTTTGGTTAAATTGTTTTAAGATATCCATTACATCAATTATTACATACTAATCTATAACTTTTAGAATTCATTTTTTAGAGCTAATAATAAAAGTTAATTGAATTGATTCACCAAAAATGTATAACAAATAAAAGGTCTATTACCATTGATACTTTATTTCATGCATGTCACATTTTCATGAATCTTATATAATTATAATAACTCTAAATGATACTTTTTATGATGAAATAATAACTTCAGTGAAGCATGATTATTTGTTCACAGTGAGGTTTAAAATGTGAATTTACATTAATACTAATTTTTATTTTTATTTGAGTCTATATTGATTTCATGTCTCTCTGATCGTCCTCTGTTTAACCTATTTCCAGATTGACATTTCTTGTTCTTGAATTAATATTCATTTTTAAAGATAGTATGTCTGGGGGAGTTCCCCTGGTGGTGTAGTGGCTAGGCTTCGGCGCTGTCAATGCTGCTGCCTGAGTTCAATTCCCAGCCAGGGAACTACCCACATTTTTTTAAAAAGTGTGTGTGTGTGTCAGACATATAGTATGTCTGAGTTTAAGATTGGGTGTCACAAGGAGAAAAAATTTCAAAGGCCTCTGCACTGGAGACCAGAGTCATAATCTTTTCACTGTTACAAATTAGACCTGAAACTTTATATTAAGCCCCTTCTTTCTGGTCCTCAAGTTTCACATTTGAACAATAAGGGTCCATCTAGCTCCACCCTTCTCTGTTGGAGTATCTCTAATACAGTGTTATAAAGGGTTGTCACAGCTACAGAAGATGTATAGCATTATTTTTTTTCTTTTTTCCCAATTTAGGACCAAATCTTTGTAGAGAAGAAGATATCTGAATAAATGTGTGATAACTGAGTTTCTAGTACCTTCACTTTAGACTGACAGAAACTTAACATCCACTTTTAGTTATGTGCCTTTAGTTCAAGGCTTTGAATCTGCTTACATGCACACAAAACTAAATCAGATATTGGCCCCGAGGGAAAAAAAATTCCAAGAGCAGGTTATGATAGACGTGAGAGAAGAGGTAGGATCATCAATAGCAGAAAAACAAAATGAGACATTTGTATAAGAAAAGTTCCCTTCAACCACTCTATGTATGTGACATGTATGCATTTGGGGTACTATATTCTGATGTAGTAACCATACCAACTAAACCCTACAGAACTAATGGAAATTTGTAGAAAGGTGGTCGTATTTAATCTCAACTACAGGGGGAACACCTGTTAAAACCAGAATCATAAGAAAAGTCAGTAAATAGATAAGAGAGGGGCCTCAGCCAGCCTCCCAATTACACTAAACTTGTGGTATCCAAAGTGAGTGTAAGATTATGATAATTGTGCCATCTATTTATATTCATTTTTCTTTCTAAAATTATCTAAAAGAGCAGCTTAACACTAAGGATTTAATTTCTTCCATATGTCAGATTCTCATGGTGCTTACAAAGTCAAGGTATTTAAAGGAGGCTAGTCATTTCTTCTACAAATGTCCATTAAGCATCACTATGTGTGGTCCTGTCCTAAGACCTAAGGATGCAGTAGCGAATGAAGCAGAGGAAATGCCTCCTCCCAGAGGCTCTCATTCCAGGTCACCTTTGCCCCCACTAATGTTCAGACTGAAGTTAAATCTGGAGAAATATAACAATAAGCTCTAAGTGAAGCCTGAGTTAGTGACAACATGGGCTTTGATATTATAAAGATGTTGACCCAGGCAACATATTTGGTGACATTGAGAATAAACACCAAGGGCAGCTTCCCACTTTACTGTGGAGGTGGTCATCACAGAATCTAATCAGGCTAGCTCATATGCACCTGTGCCAGATATCATCTTCCTCATATTGTTTTCAAGTTTACAGAGCTGAGGAAGAAGGCTAATCATTATTCTGGCAAAAAAAAAAAAAAAAAAAAAAAAGAAAGAAAGAAAGAAAGAAAGAAAGAAAATACAAAGAAGATCTCAAGTTCTTGAAATCTGGCAATGCTCCACTGCTTATATCAGGGCCATGGACTGGTACCGGTCCATGGCCTGTTAGAAACTGGGTCACATAGAAGCAGGTGAGCAGCAGGCAAGCCAGTGAAGCTTCATCTGTATTTATAGCTGCTCCCCATCGTTTGCATTACTACCTGAGCTCCTCCTCCTGTCAGATCAGTGGTGGCATTAGATTTTCACAGGAGCATGAACCCTATTGTGAACTGTGCATGAGAGGAATCTAGTTGCACGCTCCTTATGGGAATCTAATGCCTGATGATCTGAGGTGGAGCTGAGGTGGTGATACTAGCGCTAGGGAGAGGCTGCAAATACAGACGAACATTTGCAAAGAGGTTTGACTGCACAGAGAACATAATAAATCAATTGCTTGCAGACTCATATCAAAACCCTGTCAGTGAGTGACAAGTAAGTGCATTTGGTGGCAGGCTTTATAGTGGCAAGTGAGTTACATAATTACTTTATTATATATTACACTGTAACAATATAATGGAAATAAACTGTACAATAAATGTAATGCAATTGAATCATCCTGAGACCATCACCTCTCCTCCCCCATTTCATGGAAAAAATCATCTTTCACAAAACCTGTCCCTGGTGTTAAAAAGGTTGGGGAGAGCTGGTTTATATGGTTCTGAAGAAGTTTTCACACGGCAGTCTCACTCACATTTTCCTTCCTTGGGTTCTTATGCTGTTTGTGATATAAAGTACACTTTGCTGTGAGTGAAATTAAGACAGCTGACAAAATGATTATTGGAGCTGTTAAGATCACAAAATGTGTCCAGGAAGCTCAAATGTCTAAATTGATATTCTCTACAGTAGTTTCTTTACAACATTAGCTATCTAAGTCTCAATAAGTGGCTGGATAATGATTCTAGAATCAATGTGTCAATTGATCCATGCTATTCTTTTTTGTCTTGATTGCACCACAGATGCTTTGCACACTCAGATTCTCTTCCATGCATGCTCTCCTTTCTCCTCTTCAACTATTAGTAATAAATGCCTTCACATTTCAGCCCAAATATCCCTGTTGATGTAAGACACATCCAAACCTGTAGAGAATTTTTATAGGAGTTTATTTGAGCCAACCTGATCACATATGCAAGATCTCAAATGATACAGAGAATAGCAGTTTACAGCTTCTTTTATGCATTTGAAATTAAGGGAGAAATTTAAGGAAGTTTATGTAGAGGTGGAAAAAAGCAAGGCAGTGTGATTGCATTACACAATACCTATCAAAATGGATGCTTTGTTGAGGGTGCATCTATGTTAACACCTTTGAAATAAGGTGTTAACATACATGCACAGAAACAATGGACAAGGCTTGCTTAAGGCAAAGATAAAACTTTTAGTAAAAAGTTACATACCTCGGGCATGACTATCTACCATCACTTGCCCAGTTAGGAATGATGATCAGATCACCCCATGAGGTTACTTTCCTATGAACCCCTTGTTTTCATCCACATCACATTTCTTTCATTATCCTTTCTCTAGCTCCATGAAGAAATAGAATTACCTACTATAACCTACAGCATTATGAATCTTCCCTTTTGGAAACAGTCAGTTCTAATTTTACAATTCAAGTGTGGCTATTTGTTTAAAGTTTAGCTCTCCTTTTGGATTATATAGTCCACATGTACAGGAGAATGTTTGTTTTGCTCTCTTGTCACAGTGCATGACTAAAATATAGCCACCCAAATACTTTTTAATATTGAATTTTAAATCATTTGGAGAGGGAGCATATTTGAGTGCACCAAATGTAGCCAACTCACAAATTTATATAAGGTAATCTCCATTTCTATTCTCAGGGTAACATTTATTATCGTTTCTTTACATAGGTACATTCTATCCCACCTAGCTTTCATTGTCTAGTTATATATTTATTCAATACAAAGAAAGGTAGAACCTCTAAATAAATAGACTGGAAACCCACATCCTGAAATCTATTATACCCTCAAAATTTTGTGAAAGGATGTTCATTAGAAATGGTCTAAACACTTGTGTAAGTCTCTCTATATCCTAAAGACATTTTATACTTTTTTCTTATTACAAAGCCCAGGATATAAAAACAAACAAACAAAACCAAAAACAGGACTCAAACCTCACTAGGCAATAAAATTGACTTGGCTTTGATTTTATCCCTCTAAACTTTATTTTTACCAAGGAATATTTTAACTCAAAATAAATGCACAAAAGACATGAGCAGGAACACTGTGTGGTAGGTGAGCCAGGACACAGGGAGTAGCTAGTCTGCAAGGGAAGCAGTACCCCTGATCTCAGCTCCAGACTATAGTCAAGATTAGATCACATTAACGTTTGGCTCTCACCTACTCAGGCTGGGCCTCTGCCTCCCCACCCGTCTAAGAGCTTAGCCTTCCTTGGTTGTTTCAGAGAGATCCATAGAGTAAATATCACACAAACCGAGAGCAATTCAGCTCACATTTCCTGCCCTCTGGTCCACCCATCAGCCATGTCAGTGGCTGTGCCTCTGCTACAACTGTCTGGTGCAAATGTTGCTCTTTAGGGTAAAGCCGTCCTCAAATGGTAGCATAACTTGTAGTGAGTCTCAAACAATTTTTCAGTAGTTCAGCATCTTTTACCTCCAGTTATGACCTTCCTTTTCTAATGCATGCTGAAACCAGTCCCTCAGGGTAAGGGAGGGAAAACGTTGCCTTCCCCTTTTTTGTTTCTTCTTGTATTGATGAAAAAGTTACCAACCTCTCCTTTTATCCTCCAAATCCAAAATCCATTATGATATCATTTTTTTTCAAAAGCAATTATAGTGGGTATAGCTATGTAACCAGAATTTGAATATTATGAGCTCTACTTGGACACTGCAAAAATTTGTAGTCAGTAGCCAAGAAAGAATCATGAGCTAATGCAGAAAGGTACAGAGAGGAACCATTGTTTTGGGCACATAGGAAATTGGTGAATTCAGGCACTGGGTTTCAACTAATTACCTAATTATAGAGGCTGGGAAACAAAGAGGCAAGCGCCTCATTTCAGGTGTGCCCAATTACTGGGGGATCTATGAGTAGACTGGGAAAGTTGTAATAGGCATAGGCATCGGAATCATAACCTGATTTTCTATGATCAGGTCCCCAGACTTTCTCATTTGGTACTTCTCATTTGTGTACTATACATATATACATTTGGGGGTGGGGGGGGTGGGGGTGGTTCCCTGGTTGGGAATTTGAATCCAGGCCATGGCTTCAAGAGCGCTGAAGCCTAGCCACTATACCTACCACCAGGGAACTCCCAAATATGTTTTTGATTCTCTATGTTTTGAGGCACTAGAGACCACTAATGATGACACACACATTTAATTCAAACCAAATTAATTGAATTTAATTTGGTATAACAACTAAAAACTGTTGTACCAGATACTAAATGTTAGGCACAAGATTTGATACTGAAAACACAGAAGGTCAAGGCAGATTTTTTTTTTTTAAATTTGGACATCTACTAAGGGTAAACTCAGTACTAGCATTGTGTATCACATCTAGTCCATGAATAATTAGAAATGAATACATAGTACATTCGTGAATGAATATCAGCCCACTCATTTTGCTTCAAGAGACATGTATCAGAGGTTTCTTAATGTTTAGCTGTGACACTTCTGTCTTACCTTACATTACTTTTGCTAAGACACAATCATTTGCAGCTGATTTGAAAGGGGATATAAATTCCTAAGTAAATTAAGAGATATTATTTCCAAGGAACAAATTAGCATTTTATCTGTAACCTAAGTAAAACAACATACTTTTGTTAAGTATAAGATAGCTGCACTCACATTTTTTTTTCTGAATTGTTCTATCTTCTGCGACTTGAAGATAAGGCATGTAAACATCTTTAAATAAAGGAGATTTTTGAGCCAGATTCTATATTCCTTATTTCACTGCATTCTAATGAGCTGATATTGAAAAATAAAATTATTACTAAAAGTAGTTTTTTAGTTTCTGATTCTTAAATATGTTCTATGAATTAATTCACGTAATTCTTAAGAATATTATTCTCCCATACAAAGTGATAATGAGTGATTTGAAGACTGTCAACTTCACTGAAAGTCTTACCTCAGAGGTGGGACAGAGTTGAACCTAGGTTTTGAGCACTACTGTCTAAAAAGGCAGGAAATTGTGGCAGGTGCACTCTGTGCCTGGAATTTATCTAACATTCCTCACTATGACCTAATAGTCTTGCTGCTTAAGTTGAGTTTGACTTATATTGAACAAAAGTACAAGTAAATCTTTATTTTTAAGTTATCACTGTGACAGCATACATCAAGCTTTTCTTTCAACTATTTATTGTAAAATATGCATTTTCCAATATAAACATTTGAAACAATACAAAAGTGTGCTTTCAATTCTGTAGCCCACTTCCCTGAGCTAACCACTGTAAATCTTGTGATAAACATTCGACCAGATTTTTCTCTATATATACACACACACACACACACAGATGCACATACTACACTCTCGGGTGTGGTATTTTTATTTTTCAAGAACTCATGTTATTTATATAGTTCTGCAAAAGGTGTTTATACTTGATATGTTAGGGACAACTTTCCATGTTAAGAACATGTAAATTCGTTGTATATATTATCATTGGAGCTTAGTTGATTAAAAAAAATCCATCTATGTTCTTATTTCTGTGACTTGCTGGGTGAGAAAAAAGTGTAAAAGGGAGAGATTCTGAATCCATACTACTACCTTAATGAGAAAAGCCCTGCTTATAGCACTTTTATATATTGGGGATTCTCATATTACATAATTTTATTTAAATAAATAATTTTAGTTCTAAAAACTGATGTAAATCTGTGATAAATACAATAATATTACTTTTAGAACAATGATATGTGGGAAAATATAATAATTTTAGATTTGTTATGCATGTGTGTATGTGTCTGTGTGTGTGTGTTTGTGTATGTGTACATACATATAATATATATATATATATGTGTGTGTGTGTGTGTGTGTGTGTGTGTGTGTGTGTATATATATATATATATATTAGGGCTTTGTCCCATAATTTTTATACGTTTCAAGTCTTGAAATTCACTTTACTTTACTTTTCTTTTACTTTACACAGAAAGTAAAAGAAAATGTTTTCTGCAGACCCAATTCATTTATTTTCCTTTGTGAATATGTTGATACTAAAATCAATTCTCTGCTATAACTTTGATGTTTCTGCTGTGTCTTCTGAGAATGATGTGTGAAAATGCATACATAGATGGAATTCTTGATAAAGATAAGCTTTATTTACTTTAGCTCCTTTAGATAATAATCTTCAAATAATCAATTTCTATTTAACTTTAATTTTAATTGAATTTTAATATCAAGTATTTTCTGTGCTTTTAAGCATAATAAATTACTTAATAAAGGCACTGTGATTAGCTGGAATTTGTATTGTTGAGCTAGTTTTAATAAATAATTTGTTAAATCCTGTCTTTGTTTTGTTATGTTTTGTTTTGTTTTTGCAAAGTTTGGTTTTTGAAAACTTTGCCCACATTTCTAAAGTGACTCTTCTCTTTAGAATCTCTTTCTAACCCTTGTTTCCTCAAGGCTTATCATACTCAAGTTTCTTAGTGATAATTACCAAATTATTTTACATTCCTCCTCAACATGGATTCTCTGAATGCAGTGCACCACCATGGGCAGGTGTACGAATTCGAACACTGTAAACAGGCTGCTTGGATGTGAAATCTAGCTGTCACTACCCCCCCCTCCCCCAACTCTCCTGTCCCTTAGTTCTGTCACTGGTAAAAAGAAATGACAGCAACTAGTACAGAGGTGTTGTATGGACTAAATGCATTAATAAACATAATGAACTCCAGTAAGCACTCATTATGTATTAGGTATAATTATTATTGTAAGGTTTTTCTGCTTTCCCTGCCCACATCAAGTTGCCTCATTCCCCCCCGCCCCACCATCATGGCCATTATTTCTAATCATCATCAATAATCATTATCCCTACAGTTTAACAAGTATTTGATGTGTCACCAAAACTCTGCTAAGCACTTGAAGTGTATTAACTACTTTATTCTGTGCAGCTATATTTGAGATCTATATTATTAATATTATTGCTTTACAGATTAAAAAATTAAAAACATGAGATTTTGAGAGGCCCAGAAATGTACTGTGAGTGATTCCACATCTTCTATGTGGAAAAATAGGGATTTGAATTCAAATCATATCCACACTTTTCACCAGTTACAGAGCTTTCACCATGTAATCTATATCTATCTCATTCTATAATCTATCTTTATGTTCTTAATTTCTCTCCATCCAGCTATTGTCTTCTCTTTTAATTACTGGAGCTGAACATGTGCCACTTCGTTGGTCGTCAGGTCGTCCCTCAACCTCCTGGGAGCTCCTTTTCCCCACTTCACAGACATAATTTCTGCTTCTGCCTCTGGTTTCCTGCTTCAGCACTTCCACTCCTATTGCTCCCATGGTCCTGCAGTATTTTCTGGTCAACTGGCCACTTGGACCTGGTCAGTGGTAAATTCTTTCCATGGTCCTTAAATATTGGTTAGAGTCATTTCCTTTGCATTCACCATTGAGAAAGTATCCCCAGGGGCTGAAGCAAGGAGATTGATATGGAAAGAAATCTTTATTCACCTATTAGAGATGTTCCTCCTGAGCCTACATAAACCTATGCCTTCCTCTTGGGCACCTGTTGGCTTCCTCATTGTAACCTAGGTCACTAAGTCTGTGTCTACATCTCACCATCTCCTTCATCCAGCAGTAATCTCAGGACAGCCTTTGGCCGCCATCTTTGCCCAGGGCTGCAGTTACCCACCTCTCAGCCTCTGTGTCCTCTCCACTGTTTTCACCAGATGGTGAGATGATGTACGAAGCAGTCTGGTCACTGGAAAGAATAAGAACAGGGCTTCAGTGTATATATTTTTTCCCACTTTATTTATAAAAATATCTTTAGGGGGATTTATATATTTGAGGGCTGTCCAGAAAGTATCCAGCCATGTAATATGAAAAATAGAGACATTTATCACTGGAATTTTTCTGGACAGCCCTCATAGGTACATACAGAGGGTGTCAAAAATGCGTACACATTTTAAGAAAGGAAAAACATGTATTAAAATTGTAATACTCAATATATACCAATAACAAAAGATGACTACAAGTCACGTTTGCCTTCTGCAATTGCAAGAGGTGTTCAAAGTGATGACGATCAGTATTTATGTAACACATACATGACATCTCTTAAAATGTGTATACATTTTTTGGGCAACCCAGTACACACATATATAAAAAACAATATTATGAAATAGATGTGACCATCTAGGCAAATGGCAAAATAGAAACAGTAATAATAATCTCTGTATTGTGATTTATATACATGAAAGCATATAAAAATTTAACTCAACATGAATTCCACTTCATGTATATGTGTGTGTATATGTATGTTTGTGTGAGAGATATTTGTATGACATATAAGCCCGTGAATTTTTTTTTTCTTAGAATGAAACAGAAGCGATTCACTATGTATATTCTACAGAGAGATCATGGAATGCTGGATTTTTGTTTAGTAGATTTGTGGAAATATTAACAACACTCATTCTGAAAACAGCATACTCATTACTAACATTTGGGAAACACCTTCCAAGGTGAAGGTTATGCCTAGTGGCACAGGTTGTGAGACCATTCACAACCTTGTCTCATAATGTGACTACTTTGTCTGCTTCAGGTCCTACCATTTTCTATCCCTCTGCCTACACTATTCCTTTATTATTCTCATTCCACGTATGTGTATGTGCTTTATACACACTATCCTAATGCATCACATTCAGTCTCTATTTCTCTGGACACTTAGAACAGACTGTGAATTTATTTACTAGCTAGGGCTTTGTCTTATTCATCTTTGTGCTCTCAAGGTCTAGCAAAAATAAGAGCTCTGTAACATTTTTAAATATGAGCATACTATTATGATCTACTCTTTACCCCTAAAATTTATCTGGTAATAAAATAGTAGCTCGAAATGTGTACTATAATATGTATCTCCTAAGTTTGGAACTCTACTTTTCTATTCATCTTTAACAATATTGTCTGATAACCGACTGAAAAAAGCAAGATAAATGCTTGAGTAAGGTCCTATTAAATCATAATATTTAAACTGCCTATGTTGAACTGTTCTATAAATTCTACAGATAAGCTTGAATTTGACTCTTATTTAGACTGAAAACACATGTTTAATGCCAAATGATTACACATAGAAAATACAAAGGTGTATACAGCATTGTGTTAACTGTCATCCTTTGCAAGGTGATTATACTTAAAGACCATAATTAATTTCCCAGTGAAAATTTGACTGAAATGCCATGAGAAAAGCTGCATTTAAGCATAATTTTTGTATCATTGCCATGGGAAATATTTCAGGTAGGAGTATTGTCTTAGTTTTGAATTCATGCTGTAAGAAATGACCACAAACTTAATGGCTTAAAACAACACAAGTTTGTTTTCTTACAATTCTGTAAGTCAGAACTCTGACATAAGGCTCACGGGATAAAATCAAGATGTCAGCAAGGCTAAGTTCTTTTTGATATGCTCAAAGAAAGAATCCACTGATTTGTCATTTTTGTATTCTAGAGGATACCCACATTCCTGGGTTAGTGACCTTCCGCCATCTCAAACCCAGCAGTATCGAATCTCTCTGACAATTGACCAAGCAGGATTTATCCTCGGAATGCCAGGTATGTTTGGCTTTTGAAAATCAGTTAATATAATACATAATATAAACAGAATAAAGGATAGAAACCACATGATAATTTCAACCAACACAAAAGAATAAATTAAAAATCCAATACTTTCCAGACAGATTTTAAGTCATTCTCCTTAGGCATAATATGCTCTAGTACATGAACTTATATTGTGAGTTGAAGTAGCTCTCACATTTTAAATAAGTCCAAAGTGTCAACATAAGATGTATCTTTATCAAAAGAAAAACTAGAAAAAAAAGCAAATTATTAACCCTAACAATAGTCATTCCAATATTTCCAAAACATTGATAGTCCACTACTATATAGAGGTTTACTGTACCTAAGAATAAAAGATATTTTTAAAAATCATGAGAATGGAAATAGAATTTCTTCAGTCAACTTAGCCAAGATATCAGACAACAACTTTTTGTTGGCTTTTTAGAATTTCAACTTTTTGGTACTTCAACTTCTGAAATTAACTAAATTGAAAGAAAACTTTCAGCTAGAGACCAGCTATTATTCAATATGTTTACAGAGTCTACTTAGCAGAAAAGATTTGTAAGACGTGCTGGTGAGATCCTTATGTGGAGTTCTGTCTGTTGGGGGCCACCTCCTTAAATCATTCTCAGGTGTCGTTAACAAAAGTTCATAAAGCCACATCTTTGACACACACCACATTTAAACCATTTTCCTTGATAACACTGCAGATTTTATTGCTACTCAAAAGTCATCTCTCAGAATGTGGATGGGGCTGGAAAGTTCAGAAATTTCTCCCAATTACACACATCAAATGCCAGAGCTAGAAAACTCAGAACACCTAAGTGCAAGAATAATTGGGGCTGCTTGAGCACTTCACTCTGTCATCGTGTGATCTTTCCATAGGGTCTCTCAGGAGCCATATAGAAACCACATCAACATGTAAAACCTGGTATCAGAAGGCATTACGTTTAACTTTCCCCATATTCTATTTGTTGAAGCAATCACAAGACCTGCCCAAGTTAAAGACAAGGAGAAAAAGGTGTCATCTCTTGATAAGGGTGTGGCAAAATCCTAGAAGAGCACAGGGGATTAGAAACATTTGGGGCCCATTTTTTGAAATACAATATGTCACACATTCAATCTGCTTCCAAATTATTTCTTATTGTCAAGGTTTCACATAAAACCTTTCTTTTGGGGTAGTTTCTCTTCCTTCTAAAGACCACCCTTAGAAGTACTTTTAGTAATGAATGATTTACTGGTAATGGAGTTTTGGGTTTTCTTTGCCTGAAATGGTTATGTAATTCTCATACATTAAAGACAATGTGGTAGACATAAAATTCCAAAATGCTGGTTATTTTCCTCAGGGTTTTGATGACAGCATTCTACCATATATTGGTTTCTATTATTGACCCTGAATATACTCTTAGCAGTAACGTTGGGTGCTCTTAATAATTCTCTACTAATATATTCCTCTTTTCATCTTTGCTGTTCTGTAATTTTGTTGTGAAGTGTTTAAATGTCAATGCACGTTTTGTTTTTTTAAATTCTGCTTGGAATTCCAGCTTCTTAAGCATATGAATTGGTAGCCTTCCATTATTCTGGGACATCTTCAGCCATTTTCTTTCTTCATATATTCTTTCCCACACGTTCTTTAATTTTTTCTATTAATTCGCTCATTAGATTCATGTTGAATTTTCTCACTCTGTACTCCATATGGTCAGTTCTTCATTCTTATTTTTGTGTCTGTGTAATGTAGTCTTGGTTATTTCTTGTCACATATTTTAGGTATTTATTTTCATAGTCCATAGAACTACATACAGCTATGCTTAGTCAACTTAATCTCGCCATTGAATTGTAATATTAAAACAAATTTTAATATAGCTTGTATATTTATGGATTTCTAATTATTAATATATATTTTTGAGTGATATTCCATTTGTTCTTTTCCCAATATGCCTCTTCAATTTCAATAGCTTCATATTATTTCATAATACTTTCTGCCTTTTTATTTCTTAGCCATATTAAATGTATTTAATTTTTCATATATGGTAGGGAAGAGATCATCCATTTTGATGGTCTGAACTCATAATTTTTAAAAACAATTTTTGCTATTTCTTATCATTTATTTAAGGGCTTAATGATACTTTCCTGTAACATAATTTCCCTGGAATTACTTGAATTCAATGTCTTAAGGAGAAATGACATTCATTTCTATCATGTTCTTGCAACTTTAACCACTGATGAAAAGTTAAATTTTCTGCTTTTTTTTTTTGGAAGGAGACCATAAAGCTGCATGAATTTTGGGCCCAAATCCACAGGAGGATGAGCCTGAGTTTAGGAATCTTCAAATCATCTTTTTTTCCTTCCCCTTCTCTTCCATTCCCTCCTTGTTTACCTTCTCCTACTTTCCCATTATACCCCTGAAGGGTGTCACTTATTAGGAGGTATCTCTGCTTCATGCAGTTGCCATTGTTTGACCACCATCCCACAGGCCTCCGATTACGTGTCTTTTTATCCAATGGCACTGGCTTTCCCACCTGTACTGCAAGTGCCCTGGGTCGAGTGGCCCACCCCACAGTAGATGCCAATCACTGTGTGCTGAAGTGTCTTTAGTAAAGATACAAACTCTAAAAGAAGACATTCAAGCTCTAGCATCAGCAGAGCCTCAAAGTCAAAAGCTGGATCCAGTTATAACTGAAACACTTGGACTAAATCTATTTTGGAATATTTGTGTTTCATGGAAAACCAGCTCAAGCATGCATTTAAAAGGCAATGATGTTTTTAAATTACATAGTGTATTTTCAGAAAAGCTATATTGCAAAGGATTTACCTGAGCACATGAATTGCTACAGGATTGGAAGCAGTGCTTGGCTATTTGAGCCTATGTCTCTGCCAATGTAGTTAATTCTGAATTAAATAAGGGTTCGTTTTAATAACTTTAACTCCACCCCATCATATATATATATATATATATATATATATATATATATATATATATATACACAAGAATAGGAAACTTTTCAAACATGTTCCCAGCTTTGCACTCACCACATTCCTAATCTCCAACCTTTGTCTTTATAGTATATATTATTATAACACAGGACTTTTAGCCCTATGTTACTATCATATTATTCTTGGAAATTCTATGGACTATAAATCCTTCTTTCTTATCCCCTTATTTGTTTTTATAAAAGAATTACCTGTAGTAGTTTCTTACATTTTTGCTACATTTAGATTTTGGAAGTTTGATGTCTTTATGGGTCCAATGAAGATCAATGTAGTTTTCTTCAGTAACCAATACCATCCTAAGGTCATCAAGAGGTTTGTTTCCTGCCACACATTTTCTTATAGCCATGAAATATGCCTCTAATTTTATGCTTCTCTCTATTTTTCTTTTGCTCCTATCAGATAGATTTCTTTAGTTTGTAACATTTTAGCCTACTTTTTATTCTGGTGTTTTTACTTTCCTCTTTTGTGCAGTGTTAACACTGTTGGCTGGGTCAGAACAATGTGCCTTAATTTATTTTGTGTTTTGTTTGTTTGCTTGCTTTAAGGCCAAGCATTTGTTCTGATTATGTACTTCTCCATGTTTGGATTCATGGATATTCCCTGGAGCAAGAAAAATGAAGTAAATGAGAGTTCATCCATTCAAATGAACTTGGCTCCCCTCCACCTCCTGAGTAGTATAATTCCACTCAGGAAGTATCTCCATCCCTTCCCATTCCTTCCTGAGATTTTCTTGCATATGGCTCATCTTTCTTGTGTTTTGCTTCGAGATTTAATTTGATATATGCTCTGGGGATGAACATTATGCAATTGCCTTACCTACAATTGCCTTACCAGCTAAAATAATTATCACCTTGAATATCATCTAATAAAGCTTGACATCTTTCCTCTAATCTCTCCTTTCAAATTTATCTGTTTTATATGACAATAACATATTACTGTTCCAGACTTCTCAATTATTCCTATTAAATTCCTTAGTTACAGCTTTAAGAGGCAAATTCTCAATGTCTTTTTGGTTCTGAATTTTTCCTCAAGGGAAAAGTACTCAATTTGATTTTTAAACTCTCACTGATTTTCTTCCATTTAATCACTTTGGTTCCAGTAACCCTAGTGACAACTGAATTAGCTCCCACCTTCTTAGTTCCATCTTGAATAGTAGTTGATTTTGAATATGAATCATTTTTCTTTTTCCTTTTGCCTCTCTTAACCTTCAAGATGTATTTTGAAAATGCCTATTAGTTTTCTCTTGATCAATCTTCCTTCTTTTTTCTTTTTCTTGTTTTTAGTATTCATTCTCTGTTACTCTCACTTTGGATTATCAGATTAAAACATCTTTAGACTGTTCTTGCTCTTTCAATTCATGAGCAAATCTGATTCCTGGAGAGAGGGTTACAGGCACAAATGTTAAATTGCTTCCTTTGTATTTTGTGTTTATAATTTCATTCAGGTTTATTTTTTTCTTTTTTTTCTTTTTCTTAATTCATTTTTATTGTTAGACTTATTGGGGTGACATCTGTTAGCAAGGATTACATAGGTTTTCTTAATCAAAGAAAATTAATTACAGTCTGCAAAAAAAAAAAAAAAAAAGAACATTTGGTTCTCTTTACCTGCTCATTGACATAGTCTATCACTTTTGTGTTGTTAACAATATAATCAAAGTTCTACAACATTAACAGGGCTTAGGGCATTTTATTCTTGCTGCCTGTATTTGTACCTTGGTTGAAGAAAATAGAAACGTTCATTTTTTTTTAAAGTATTGAGAAGAAAGCTTCTATCTTTACCACTTGATCTCCAATGATATTTATTTGATTGTTAAAACTGGGGTAAATGGTCATTTGTATGTGTTTTAGCCTCCTTTTAGGTCTATTTTTAGTATTGTCCTATTTTTCATCCTGAAATTATTCTCCAGTGGTCCACCTTTAAATTCATTGGGATATTTTGGGCAGCAGAAGGTAACAATGCTACCTCTTCTTCTGTGTATATATATGTCCATGTATGTAATTTCAGTTCAATGGAGAAGTTGTCAAAAGTCAATTTTCATCCTGAATCATGTTATGTTCTTCACTTCAGTTCTAGCAACAAACACCTTGATCCCTATGTCCTGCCTCTGTCCCTCAATTTGGCATCCCTCAGAACTCCCACAGAACATTTTAAGGAAAATAAAATTCTTCATATCTTTAAATGCCTACCAATTACTTTTAAAGCCTATTGTCTTCAGGAATTTTTATAATAAATAAGTGCAGAAAGTATTCAAGTTGTTAAACAGTTTTAAAGAAAAGGGAACTGTGTCTTGAGAGATGAAATAGCCCACCAAAGATTTCACAGATGCTACATTGTAGAGCTGAGGCAAGAACCAAGGTCTGACAATATAAAATAACACTCCAGGAAAAGTGCAAACCCTTAAAATGCATCTAGGTGATTGACTGAAGAGTATAGTGCATTAACTCTCAAAACCTGATCATTCACAGTCAGTTCCTCAGGTGGTAGCTGCCAAGATGTTTGACACTTATGCCATTGCCGAGCGTCTTGCTGCTGGCAAACTTAAGGCTCTCTCTCTCTAGACCAAGGACACTCATGCAAATAACCCACTTAATGTAAAGAAGGAAACTTATGACCATTGTGTTCACAGCAAATGTGAGGACATTTAAGTAGAGAAGGGTGAGCTAATCACCGCTTTAGCTGTCCGAGCTGCTAGAATCCTTCACAGTGCTAATGAGGTTTGAACACTGTTCTTTCTTTATTTGTCTTGCTTGTTCTACATTAGTAACTCTTTTTTTTTTTTTTTTTTTAACACATTAGAGAGGCTTGGAAGTTGCTTGATGAAACACCTATCCATTCTGGTAAAAGTGCTTTCATGATTAGATTCCTGGCTTTGTAATTCTGCTTTCACAGTACTCTATCCTGCTGAATAATCAGAAAGGTCACGAGTGTAGCTCTTTCTAGGCCAGGCAATGTTACAAAGCTGACACATGTGGAAAATGGATTTCATCGTGTGTCACTAACACAAAGTCTCAGCAATGCTAGACTGCACAGAGTTAGTATAAGTGTATTAAAAAACAACACGTACAATAATTAATGGACTGGAGATTGCTAGAAATGCACAGAGATGAAAGTTTATGATGATCGATTAATTGACCAAAGCTACATTTTTTTCCCCATTTTACTTAGTAACTTTTGTTTTTCATGACTTAATGTTTAGAAATGTGTAGTTGTCAGGTAGCTGTGCAGCCCATATGCTAAGTGTATAGAGCAGAGTTGAGCATGTGAAAGTAAATTGAAAAGGCAATTCACTTACAAGGAATTGGTCCTATGCAATGCGGGAGCTAAGACATCTCTGTAGGGCTTTTGTCTGATACTAGAACTCGAACTTCACAGGGCAAGCAGTTAGGAATGATGATGGCTGTGATGTGAAGATCAATGTCAGGCTGGAATCTATAGGCATGATCTGGAACTCAGCAAGGATGGACTGAAGCTCATGTTATTTCTTATTGCTTCTGTCTTGGATTACAAGAGTATCCTGCAAAAGCTAGAACCATTTGTCACAGAGCTAAACACACATCTTACTGAGAAGTCAGAGAAGTTGAAGAAGAATCTGGAGAAAGGAGGGCAGTTGCGTATTCAGTTGCTGCTTTATGTTGGTGGAAGTGCATAATTAGTTCAACAAGAAAGTGTGTGAGCTACACAAAAATGGCTGTTCTTTCTCTTCTGCCTTCCAAATCTCCCATGATTCTCCTTTGTGACCTTCTCTAAAAAGCAACACATAAGAAAAGGAATTCTGGGAAGTGTAGTCCAGCCACGTTTACATATTACAAAATTATCTTAATACTCCTTATATCCAGAAATGAGCATGCATGCTTCTTCTCTGTTAGGTCATTAGTATGGGACATTGAGACAATCTAGTCAGCAGTAGACCTGGGTTTTTATTTTGTTTTACTTCTATAGTTATTTTCTGTCCACCATATTATTTCATATTTTTCCAGAGGTAAACTGCTCTTACCTTGGGCTTAATGTGTTTAAACACCATTTGTTAAAAACAAAACAAAATAAAAACAAAAAAATTTTTATTTCTCTATTGAGTTGCTTCTTCACATTTCTCAAAATTGCATTTATGGCCCTTCATGTGTGCGGGTCTATATCTGGTCTTTTGCTTCTGTTTCATTGCTCTGTGTATCTACCCTTTCCTCAATCCCATACTATCTTGATTCCTGTATCTTTTTGGTAAGGCTTGAAATCAAGTAGTACAAATCCTCCAACTTTGTTCTTTTCAAAGTTATTTCAACTATTCTACTTCCTTTTTCTTTTTATAAGAATTTTTTAAATTTACAAATTTACTGATAAAATTTTATAGTGAATCTATAGATCACTTTGGTAAGATTTGATATTGTAATATTGATTCTTATAGTGCATAAATATGGTATGCCTCTTTATTTTAAGCCTTAATTATTCCATAAAATTTTCATAGTTTTATCATAAAAATACTACAAATATTTTGTTAGTTATATACTCAGTGATTTTTGGTTATTATGTTTGGTTTTTGATGCCATTGTTAATTGTACTGTTTCATTTATTTATTTTAATTTCCAATTGAAATAAAATTCAGATACTAGCCATAAGCTAGTATATGGACATAAAATTGATTTTAGTATACTAATCTTCTATTCTGCAATCTTGTATAATAGTTGCTTGTTCTAAGAGCTCTTTTTGTAGAATCCTTGGGATTTTCTGTGGAGACAGTTATGGTATCTTTGAAAAGGGACAGTTTTATTTCTTCCTTTCTAATGTCTCTTATTTCATTTATTGCCTCATTTCACTAGCTAATTTTTTTTAATACAAATTTGTATTTGAATAGTAAAAGAAGAATATGTTTGTGGGGCATCTTTTGCTGCTTTATTGAAGAACTGAGATGATGCAAAAAAATATACAAGCATACCCAAAAACAGGGGAAAACATACAAAAAATAAACTGATCTCATTAATCTCAAATAGCCCAATCGGGCTATTCAATTTTTCTTCAAGTACTGGATACTTTTGATATGCAAGGCTGAAATTTCTAGAATATAATAATGTTGGCTTATTGTATTTGACAGTAATTGAACTCTGTGAGGGTTCATTAGACAAGACCACACTCTTGTGGGTCCTTTACATGTTTCTCTGAAACAGTGGATATTTCTACTCTTTTTCATGTGATCTAGGAAGAGACTGGGGGCCAAGACATAAGAATTGAGGAAGGCAGAAGGAAAACACTGTCCTATAAAGCCACTGGCATTGACACTGGAGGTGGGAAAAAAAAGTATCAAAATTCATTAAAAGACAACCTATTCTCAACAGGATCACGATGATAGTGGCAGGGAACATGTGGACTTCGGTAGACATTGTAAACACTCCTCTTTTGTGTTATATTTCCTTTTTCTTATCACTAAATTTATGGTAACATCTCACCACAATTGCCATCTGGTGTTAGATGTTATTGTGGGTAATTACAGCAAGGGTCTATGACCACACTTGGGACAGAATAGTAAAGAGGAAAATGGTAATGGCCTAAGGGAAGATGTGTGTCCAGGAATTTTAAGACAAAATTCCAGTGAAAATAGCCAAGGCCCATGGAGAAAGTGTGCAGCAGCCATCTGGAGCAGAGGGCCCCATACCCGGAACTGGTTTGTGATACAAGGGAGCATCCTCCTGTTATACTTACATACTAACAGGTGACTGTGGGAGCATACACATAACCAGCAGAACAAAACTCCCCACAATAAAGCAGGAAAAAAGAATGTAGGGATAATTTAGTTTCCTTTTAAAAACCCTTACACTGATAACATAAATAATATCCGATTCCTGTAACTAAAATTTGAGTCACTAAACAATGAGTCACTCTCGAATGTTTGTTTAAAAGTAGTGATTCAAGAGCCAGAAGGAACGTATTGCTGCTAAAAAGGGAACTACAACATCAACTTCATAGTTTGGGAGAACAAGGACGAATGTATCAAACCTCTTACCTGCCACTAAAGGACAAAGTGTTTTGAAATCAGAAGGGACTACATCAGACTTTGTATCAGGGCTGATTTGTCTTCATGATGACACTTCTTCAGGTATATGGATCCAGGGATCTCCAAAACTGCCCCAAGAGCCCTGCGTTTGTACTTGAACATGAATAAGGCATCCTGGGGACTGCGGGACGCTTGTGTAGAACCGCCCGAGTGCGCCCAGCACTGTCTGGGAGACGTTCCACGCTGAGTCTGCGTTTGCCAGCTGTACTCACTCTGCCCAAAAACGAGATAAAAAAAAGGGTTTTGTTGCCTGGACTTGTCTAACAAATCACATTCTTGGCCTGATCTTCTCATAGCAGCTGCAGCTATGTTTACATAAATGACTCCTTTCCACCACCGCTGTCATACATTCAATAGGATAACTTTAATGATTCTTTATTTACACATTTATCCAATATAGATTGAACGCATATGAGGCTGTGCTAGTAATAAAGATGGATATATCCTCGTTTGTCACAGAGCCCAGTCTAGTGATCCGAGGGCAACAAATGGACAATTACAATAGACACATCAGCCAAGTCGCTTGACCTTCAGCGACTGAAGGGTACTGTTTAATCCCACCACCGTGCTCCCCTATAGCCATGCCTTTGTTGTGTTTATAAAGTGGAGAGTGGGAATGGAAGTCTTCTTTTCAGAGGGGGGAAAATCATTATGTTTGTGAGTAATAGAGATGCTATTTTGTTCACATTGTGTGTGTTTAATATGTAGAGTTGAGTTAGAAATCTAAAGATTTTCTGCTTGGGAGACAGCATAGGCATTCAACAGATTTTACAGTTTGTAATGGAAAGTAAGAGACTGGCAGGCTCTATTCCTCCCCCACCACCCGGAGTAGACCTTCCGACTGGAGGTCACATAACTCATTTACGCCGTCCCCATGCACTGCCCCAAAGCCATCTCTACCACCAGGCCCCGCGGGTGGAGCAAGACTACCCTGCCCTTCCCTTGCAGTAACTGTTTTCTGGTATAGTAGAGAGAATATGTCTTATTTGATTCTCTCTAAAACGTTCTGTAAGATAGATAGCAATACTATCTCAACAAAGCCATTGAGCCAAATTTTAGTTTGGTCTTAAAAATTTCCAGGGACCCTGTTTTTGAACTGTCACTCAGCGTTTTGTCAGTCTATCCGAGCTAACTATGCTTAACATGGAATTCCTAGTAAACTCTCTTTTTCTTTCTCACGTAAATAGTAGGATTGTGCTATATTTGTCTTTATATTAAGATTTTTCTATGTTCAAAGACTTTTTTTATGCCTCTAGTCATATTTGGCACTTGGTGCATATGTCATTTTCTTAAAGACACCTTCCTTGATCATCCTATATGATGAAATAGTATTTTCTATCCCTTGCTCTGCTCTATGTTTTTCTTCATAGAACATGAAGAAAATACTATACATTCATTTGTTTAATCATTTAGCATCTCTGTTTTATTAGAATATACACTCATGAGGGCAAAGACTTCCATTTTTCTTATTCACTATGTAAGTATAATCACTCAGGACCTAGCCAGATCTGTTAAATATTTCATGATTAATTGAAAAATGAACAATCATGGGAGTCAGGCATGGTGCCAGCCCCATTTTGTTAATGAAGAAGCAAAATTAGAAGGATCTCTTGGCTTGCTTCAAGTACACACACACATAGTAAAAAGACATTCCTTTCACCTTTGCTGCCTTCTTTTTGGTTACCTCCAAAGCTTAAGGTTACATGACACCTGTTGCTAGCTTGTTCTCACTTAAATGAGATTGATAAGGAGATAACAACCAAAGAACATACAACAAAACTTAGCATTTAGAAAACTGTTTGATATACAGAGAACTCTGAAAATAATTTAGTCATGAACTTTTTAAAAGAGACTAGTACTTTGATGGCTAGCCATGACGTGAGAGTTGTATACAAAAGTGTAAGGGATTCATGAAAGTTCCTGTCTAGAATACTCAATGGCTCAGGAAACCATTAAAACAGACATCTCAGAGGTACTTTTTAGGTCTGATCACTTGTCAATTAATTCTCCAAAATTATTTTAGTTAATCTTCTATTTTTATCACACCTACTATCACAGAAATCCATTTTGATTGCTATTAACCTTAATAAACATTCAAGAGAAGCAACTGAAAATACACATATCTCTTACTTTGTATTACCATCTTTTGTCCCTGCTAGTTTATCCCAAGCTTTCCAGCTTTAAAATAATTATGATTCCCACTTAAAGGAATTCATATTTCAATATTAAATTTGCTAAATTCTGTGAAATAATGAAATTATGAAAGAGGACTTTCACATATACTTAGGATCCATTTAGAATTGTGCATGTCTATTTTTATGAATATGTACAAATGTTATATATTTTTCAGTTGCCTAAAGTGCATAAATATTATTGAGTTGCTAAAGTGCTTGATGTAAGGTTTTGAATTTCCGGCTTTATCAGAACTCTGAAAACTTAGTTGGTTAAAAACATACAGGTAAAATTCTTTTATCTGCTATTTTAAACACAGCAACTTTGAGATAATCCAAAGCAGCACATAAAAAAGGGTTTACCATCTGACAGAAATCTCCTCTGACCAAATCCAGCCACACACCTTCTTTCTCTAAATCTGTCCAAAACACTGTTAACACAATATGGGCTTAAGCTCATTGCAATGACACCCAGCTGTACTGTTCATCCAGAGCTCTTTCAATTTCATTTACTTTCCTAGACCTGGCAGAGGTGAGAAAATCACCAATGAGGCTAAAACTGCCTCCCATATATTCCCTTTCTTCCTTTCTTTTGAACACTCAGAAAGCGTAGTGAATTGCTTAAGAGTAAATTTTTTTTTTCCAACTATCCCTTGTGAACCACCTTTCAGACAGTGATACATGCTCTATTTACAGTGTGTGCCAGCTTCCAAATTTTCAGAATAGAATACTCCTTGAAGAAACTTTAGTGTCCTTGTTCTCATACATTGATTTCAACTGAGCCCCAAAGCAATTTATCAAGTCAGCAAAATTTGTCTTGAGCAATTTTCTTTTTTTGTAAGATTGTCCGATGTTCCTTCAGGGAGTAGTAGATATAGGCCAAATCTCTGCTGTGATAAATGTTCATGCTTCCACTACCTGAGTTCAGAGTCAACTGCAACTACCTAAGAGGCATGTAAATCTGGGCAAGTTGCATAACCTCTCTGTGCCACCAATTTTTCCCTTTTAAAATGGGAATAATAATAATAATTACCTTATAGAATGGTATGCAAATAATTTAATAAGTATAAAGTTTTTAGAACGATGCTTTGCATTTTGTACTTTTATGTTAGGATTTGCTGTTACTATTATGCACTTACACACACACACACACACACACACATACACAAATGCTCTCTTTCATTACTTTAAGTACAAAATGTGTTTGCTTTCCTCCTTTTAAAAAATGTTCCATTTCATGAAAGCAATAAAAAATATTTATCATTCACAACTATAGACTCTAAATCTGAGGAGATCATACATATTCAAATTATGACTAGTGATGCCTTGGTTTGATTTTTAAATCAAGATTTCATTAAAAAACACACCTAAATAAATGTTGACTACGTTCAAGTGATCCACTTCAAAGGACATGCATGCATTTTTTTTTTTAGAACTCATGAGGGTGTTTTAAAAACAATAATATGCATATCCCATATTTTCCCCTTACTTTACTATATACATTATTTTAAATGCATTTTCTGTTTCAAACACCCACCATAGGCTCTAGGGATAACTCGAATGATGTTTTGCATTATCCTAAAACCAAACCTACCTATGCATGACAAATATATAACGTCACCTAGAAAATTCTTATGAACAAGACTTAAGTCTATCTCCTAAAATAAATACAAGGAAAAATACTTTGAGCCAAAGTGACATTACTCTGGTGGATTTTTAAGTTCAGAATATATGTATTCCTAAAAATGCAGCAAGAACCTCTTTATCCATATGCTTTTGAGGAATCTCAAACCTCTGAAAATCCAGCTCAACAGAATATTTACTTATCCTTACTATACCAAGAAAAGCATCTAAGTGGCAAACATACAGTCCCTACTTTAAAAAAATGTAGTTTACCTAAAGAGAAACATATTAAAGATATAAATTAAATAAATATCAAATAATTAATTAACAGTATTATATCTGTAATTATTTGACATATAAGACCCTGGGCTAATTGTTTAAATTGGGTGGCCCTCAGTTTTCATATCTGTAAAACAGGAATGATAAAACACATTTGATAATTTTTGTGTTAGGATTAGAAATCATATACATAAAATGTTTGACATATAGTAGGTGCTCACTAAATAAGAAGTGTTAAAACATTTTAATACTGGTTGTATTTTTAAGTGTTTGGGAGAATCACTAATCATTGTTAGTTTAATAGAAAATATATTTGTAATGTCTTTCTATAATTGTAACAATTAGTAAAATTGTAGTAATTTTAAATTTTATAACAATGTTCAATATTCCATATTTTACATTATCCAGAGCACAGATGACTACATTCTGGACTACAGATTGAAAGTTTTCCACATGAAAAGCAGTCTGATAAAAACTAAAGCTTTAAAATCTTCTTTGATGAAGCTCACGGCAAGCCAAAGAAATTTAAAAATGATTTTCTATTTTGAGAAAATGAGAGATACCTGGGTAATAAATGCTGGTTCTCCTTTGTTAGCATTTGTTAATAAATATTATTATAGATTTGAAAGTCATGTTCCTTTTTTTTCTCCCACATCTGGATCCAATTTCTCCATTAATAGAGATTGTCACTGGCATCACCAAAATTGGTTGAAATGTGATCTTACCAATGATCAACCATGTAACTGGTTCCCAGTTCCGCATCAGAAGTAACATTCGTGGAAAATTTCAAGCAGGGAACCACTTGACTAGTTCCTTAGCATAATGTATTTGAAATATTATTTAAAATCATCTGACTCTTTTACATTACTGTTGACCTGTCTCTTGTAATTATTTCCCAGACATTGCTTACTTTGAACTTTGTTTTCATTTTCAATCAACAATGCAGCAGTCTATTCATTTCACTTTAGGGTTAGCTTCTCTGGAAATAATAGCCTCTTTCTTTAAGTGGCTGCACATTCCTTTAAGTCTTTTGTTCTTGAGAAAGTACGTTCCTGACCCAATTCCACATTCTCACAAATCTATGTATCTATCTATCTATCCAGCTAAGAGTACATATACTTAAAACATATGTACATATACTTTACTTAATATCTGCATATACTTTTTAAAGAACACATATAATATACTGTATATATATATATATATATATATATATATATATATTCACTTTTAAAAATTTGCTGGGGACCCTACCATAAATGCATTTCCATTTAGTTTACATTTTAAGTCAAATCATCCTGAACACATCCTACCAACCTGATAGATATGTGTAAACTACGTAAATCAGCTTGGTAAATAGGTGACACAATTCCTCCCACCGTGCAGGCCTCCCAGTGCCAGCCGTAAAGTAACAAGGTAACACTACATAAGTAGCTCCCCTCATATACTACAG
This sequence comes from Lyroderma lyra, assembly GCA_004026885.1. NCBI lineage: Eukaryota > Metazoa > Chordata > Mammalia > Chiroptera > Megadermatidae > Lyroderma > Lyroderma lyra. Next base: position 27,582 of record PVJL010013518.1, read on the forward strand.
GAAATGAGCACTGTCTGAATGTTAGGGTCTCTCTGAGATTCTAAAAGACTACTTGAAAAGCAAGAGTAATGGCAAATTTAAGATAAAAAGTGGGAAGATTGAAAGAACTAGATCAAACAAATGATCAGTCTATTTCTTGGGACTAAGCTCTAACTCATGTGGTAGCTGAGCTTTATAATACACCAGGAGGAATATGAACCAAGGCAGAAATTTTTATTTAAAAATGCCAGGAATATACAGTGCTAATGTCAATTATCGCACCAGTGGTCATAGAAACTTTGCACTTCAAAATTATAGTTTCACACACTGCAAAATGTGTGAGTATGACTTGCTGCTTTCACTTGCTTATTTCTCCTTACTGTTTGGATGCTTTCTATTTCCAACTAATTCCTCTTGAGCAGTGATCATCTTGAGTCTTACTGATGGTCTCAAGGTGACTAAATTTGGTCACCTTCATAGCAAGGCAATTGAAAATTTTTATTGAATATATTCTATGGCCTCAGGGCCCTGAATACAGAGTTGAACAGGGCAAGAATTCTTGTTTTAAAAATACTGCTGGGAGTTCCCTGGTGGTGTAGTGGCTTAGGCTTCGGCGCTGTCAATGCTGTGGCCTGGATTCGATTCCCAGCCAGGGAACTAACCACATAAAAAACAAAACTAAACTAAACTGAAAATACTGCTATTTATTGAGTAACATAAAGGCGTGCAAATATGATTTAAATCAGTGTGTCATGTTTTGATGTCACTATAAAGTCCCATGAGGCTCTCAAGAAAAGATCAAAAAAGAGTCTGGAGGATTTCACTGTAGATTTTGAATATGCTAATAGAATATGCAGTTTTTAGCAAACTGACAGTCAGAGCCTCCATAGAAACTTCTGGTAAGGAAAAGAGTTCTACAGATTTTCTCCACAGGTAAAACCATTCTACCTTTTCAAACCTACTGCAGCCATATGTCAGAAAGCACTAGGTCTGTGAGTTCTAGAATTATCCTTAATAGAAACGATTGAGAGAAGACACAGCATACCAGTGTCAGAGACAAGAGAGAGAACGTTACCACAGATTGTCCAGACATAAGATAGTGAAGAAAGATTTTGGAAAACTTTATGCAAGCCAATCTGACAACTTATACGAAATGGGCATTCTTTAAAGTACAAACTACCAAATGTCACTGTGTTAGAGCTTTCCAGGGAAACAAAGCCAATGGAATATCATATAAGAATAGTCTTATATTATAAGAGACTGGCTCACACAGTAATGGAGGCAGGCATCATTCAGCATGTGCAGGGTGAGCGTCCAAGCTCTCCTGTCCAAAGTCCAGCAAGCCCCACTAAGGGTCAATGTTTCAATTGGAGTTTTAAAGCAGGAAAAAGCCAATGCCTCAGTTTGGACCACCAGGTAGAATAATTCTCTTCTACTCATGGGGACGTCAGCCTTTTGGTTCTATTCAGACTGTCAACTGATAGGATGAGGTCCATCCACATTAGGGAGGGCAATCTCCCAATTTAATTGTTAAAACAATTACACCCTTACAGAAACACCCAGAATAATAATGTTTGATGAAATATCTGAGTATATCATGAGTCAGTCAAACTGACACATAAAATTAACCATTGCACTCTGTCAAGATAGGTAACCTGAATAACCCAATGCTTGTGAATTTATAATGATGATAGGATAAAAAATCTGATACACAAATACTATATTTCTACATAGTAGCAAATAACAGAAATGGAAATTTTTAAAATGCAGATTATAACAGTATAAAATATAATATATTTAAAGATAAATCTCACAAATATGTGTAAGACCTGTATGTGAAAATTACAAATATTATTAATAAAAATTATAAATTACCAAGATAAATGGAGACATTTATTATGCACATTGATTACAAGAAACAATATTGTTAAGATGTCAATACTTTCAATATATATATGTCTATGAACTCAATGCAAACACAAGTATAAAAATTGGCAAACATTCTAAAATTGATATAAAAATGTAAAGGATGTAGAATAGCTAAACCAACTTTGAAAAGAAGAACAAAAAACAGAGGACTTAAGAATATTGTAAACCTATAATAATCAAGAAAGTGTAGAGTTGCCTTTTAAACCAAAGGTCATTAATAAATTTCTGTTGGTAATGAATATGTTCATTTTCTTTAAGATGGAGATTGTTTCATGGGTGTTCATGTATGTGAACACTTTAAATGCACACAATTCATTGTATGCCAATCATAGTTCAATAAAGCTATAAAATCATTATGACCATTTTTCAAGCCCTCTCCAGGGCTTTGGAAATGTATGGGGAAAATGAGGCCTTCTGAAACATCCTTAGGTTTATTATAAACTTATAATGCTTGTACACTACTTTTAGACATATGCTGATCAGTGACTTATTTCTTGAATGATGTAAAGGTTTGTGCATACATCTCTATGAGGACAGGAAGTTTTTAGTGCCTGTTACTGTACTACAGTGTTTTCGATTGTGTGTCCAGAGAGATATTAAGTGATTGAATAAATGAATGAATGAACTCAGCTCTCATAATAATCAATAAGTGCTTGACTATTAAAAATTAACCTATTTATCACCAAATAGTTAAACTATTCTAAAAAGAATAGGGATAGCTAAATAATTTGCAATATCACAATTATTAGAAATCCATTCCTGCTAGCATCTATATTATTATTAATATATTCATGAAAAACCTATGAAAAAGAGATTAGTTTTAGGGAAACAAAAATATCTCAATAAAATATTTTGAGAATTATGGTGTCAAAGAAGGGAAAAAATGTTTCAAAGTCTATCAGAACTATTATTTGTCTTTCTTTTCCCTTTTAACATCACCTGGTCAAACTAGAAATCCACAAAACTAAAATTTTTGAGATCTTCAAAGAATTATGAGACTATCTTATCCATAATTAACTTTATAGTGAAGACTATAAAGCCTTAGAAATAATAAATAACTTGCTCAGGTCTTGATGAATAAATAGTAGAGCTAAGACTTTAACTAAGGACTTGCTGGTTTCAAATTCATGATCATTCCTTCTATCTTAAATGGAAAATTTTAAAAGTATATTCATAATATATTTTATTCAATTCTATGGTAAATGGCATCTACGCTAAATCTACTCATAATACCTTATAAATGGCATTTTTCTTCTATTTTGTTTAATGTTGTTTTTAAGGGTTTTTACTTAGTAGGGAGGCACTAAACACTGATTTTTAAAATTAAGCATTTGGCAGTCACTTAAGACTTTTCTTTTCTTAATTAAATTTATTGGGGTGACATTAGTCAGTAAAATTATATAGGTTTCAAGTGTGCAATTCTATAATTCATCATTTATGCATTGTGTTGTCTGTTCACCAGCCAGTCAGTTCTCCTTCCATCATCATATATTTGACCCCTGCTCCTTTGCTACCTCCCTCCCCACTTACCCTCGGGTAACCACTGAATGGTTGTCCATGTCTATGAGTTGTTTCTTTGTCTTGTTATTTTGTTGTTTTCAGTTTTACATCTCACATATGAGGGAAGTCATGTCAGATTTATTTCGCTTAACATGATCATCTCAAGCTCTATCCATGTTGTCACAAATGGCAGTCTTTTGTCCTTTCTTCTGGCTGAATAATATTCCATTGTATATATGTACTACAGCTTCCTTATCCAGTCATCTATTAAAGGACCACTTGTCTTTATACGTCATAGACTTCTAACATCTTGGGCTGAGATAAATGGAACATTTCACATGGAGACAAGACCAAGGAAGAAGAGAAGTCTTAAAAAGAGTAGGCAGGAACTAAGAGGACTGAAGACACATGGAGAAATTAAGTGACTCAAGAAGTTCAATTAAATTAAAAGAAAAGAGGAGTGATGAAAGGAAAGCCCAGGAATACTGGGCGCATTCAAAAAATTTTAAAGGAAGTCATCATAAAAAGTTAAAGATAAACTGATATTAGATCTATTAAAGTGGTAAAATATGAATTTAATCATTTTTTATTTCCCCTTAAACTACTAAGAAAATCAGAAGGAAGAGTAAGGGGCCAAGGAAAAAGGAATATTTCTCAGGAGTAAATGAAAGTTGTGCTTGAAATAAAGGTCACAGCAGCATCAGTGACAATAGACTAGTGAGACAAGGGATACCACGGGCCTGGGCTGAGCATAGCCGCAACACGGTTGACAAGGTCATCGTCTACTGACTTCAGGTTCACAGCACCAGCACTCCTGGAGAAAGAGGTCTAACTCATTATCCAGCCAAGAATTCTTTTATCCAAATAGAGAAATGGAGGTTCAGGGACTTAGCCAAATTAATAAACTCAAACATTCCTGGTTCTCTTTCTACTATAA
>PVJL010013519.1:0-31965 GCA_004026885.1 Lyroderma lyra
GGGCGGGGCCGGAGGAGGAGGAGGGGCTGGAGGCGGTGAGGGGTCGACTTCCCCCACCCCCCACCCCCCGGGACCGCAGCGCCCCTCGGCCCGCACCCGCGCCCGCGCTCTGGTCGGTCCCTGGCCCGGGCGTCGGTTGTTCTGCGTGTCCTTGCTTTCCCTGGGGGGCGAGTCTGCTTTGTGCTGCCGGTCGGCGGGCGAATAGGTGGTGGTGAGGGGTGGCAGGAAGGAAGGGGTGAGAGGCAGGAAACGGCGGCCCAGGCGCCCGGGGAGGTGCGGCCTCTGTGCACCGGGTGCCGAGGCCCCGTCCCTGCTGGTCCCAGGGCAGAGTGAGGGGAGGTGGGGCCCTGGGGTCCACTACAAGGGGCCCAGAGCCCTGGCTGGTGACGGTCCCGCCCTCGGACGGCTGGGCGACCAGACTGGTGGCTGCATTGCAAAGGGCTCTGCCTGCACGTGTCAGGGCCACGCCCACCCAGGCCCCGGGGCCACCGTGCGCCCCCGCCCTCGGGGACTCAGTCCCTGTACAAGCACCGGGGGCGGGGCGGGCGGTGGCCCAGTAGCTGTGCCTGGCAGGGTCTTGTGCCACCTGAGGCCAGGTGCTGTAGTGGCAGTGCTGCCTCTGGAATGTTCCGGCTGGCGGCCTGGGCTAAGGCCATTGGGTGGGTCCTCAGTGCCACTCACCGGGCTTTCCAGGGGACCTGCTTCCCAGGGGTGCAGACAGCCGGGCACCAGCCTGCCGGGCCTCTCTGGTGTCGCTGGTGCCAGCTCCGGACCTGAGACAGCGGGACTGCTTGGGGAGAACTTCCTTAGTTGCCAGTCAGAGACTGGAGGAAACTGCGTTTTCTGAGGGTGTTCAGGTAACGTAGGGGCAAACGATTATTCCGTTTCCTTCGGATTGGAGAAATCTTAGTAAGATTCTCGGTCCCGAATCAGTGGTTCCTGGGATTCTGGTTCTGGGATTCTGCATCTGGAGTTTCTTCCAGGACCATAGAGGCCCCTGGACCGTGGAGTCCGCGCAGCACCTCCTGACAGACCCTCCGGTCCCCGCGCCCGAAGGGGTGGCCCGGCCTGGACCTTCTCCAGAGAGAAGCACAGCGGGGGCACCCCCGGGAGGGGCTGGCTGGTGCTTTCCCGCCGTCCCCTGATCCCCTCGCACACCCCTGACCTCGGTGCCCTGGGAGCAGCGGTCCCGAGACCACGGCTTCCCAGTGTGCGAGACCCCCGCACCGCGCGCCTGGGTTTCCAGCACAGTGGTGATTACCGCCGCTCCGTGTCTCCTGGGCTGGGGACCAGGTTCTAATTACATGACGACGTTTAATTAGGGAACCCGGCTCCGCCAGCCCTCTACCCCCTGCGGGCGCCCCAGCCCTGGCCGACTGTACCCCATGGCTCCTGTGCCCCATCCTCTGGCCTGTCCCCTGGCAGGACCCGGACCCAGCCCCAGCCCCTGCCTGAGTGTCCTCTCACGCTTTGTGAGCATCTCAGAAGGTGGCTCCTGAGAGGGGCACCAGCAAACACGTCACCAGAGCAGACAGGAGTCTTCTCATCATTAACTGTACCCCCGGCCTCCCTGCCCCACATCTCGGCAGGGCCCCAGTTTCTCAGCCATTTGTTGGTATCACTCCACCAACACTGGCAGCACTGACAGCCAGCTTCACTCGTTTCATTGAATTTTAGAGGTCGCTTCTTGAACATTTAATTATTTTCTCTAATTATGTAAAGTGTCCAGCCTGCAACATGAAGTGCAGACCTCTCATAACAGCAGTGCTGGACAGTTAGGGATAATGGCTTTGTCCTATTCTGGGGAGTTTGCATTTAAAAACAGTGCCTGTGTTATGCCTATAGAGGTGTCTGGGTTCGCCCCTGAAGACTGGGGACCATCCTTGGCATGGCACAAGGACAGCGGGACTGTGGGTTTGGGGCCTGAGAAACTGGGGCCCTCCCCCTGCCCTGCCTGCGGGTCCTGGCCAGTCACTTGGACCCTGCCTGAGTCCTTGGTTTGTATAGATGAGAAAAAGTAACCCCACTGGTGGATGCAAGACTTGGTGGGTGAAACTGGACACCCTGCTGTGTCCAGCAGCTGTCCCCACCCTCCTGGTGCACACCAGCCCAGTGGGAGTCCTGGAGCACTGGGGGACTGTGCAGCCCAAACCCCAGATGGGAAAGACTAGAGAGAATGGTGCAGGGATTCCCACGCATGCGGTCATGTTTGCTTCTGTGTGTGTGTGTGTGTGTGTGTGTGTGTGTGTGTGCGCGCGCGCACATGCGCGCGCGCGCATGTGGGTTCCTGTGCATATGGTCATGTTCGCTCCCGTGTGTGTGCATGTGTGTGTGCACACACGGGTTCCTGTGCATGTGGTCATGTTTGCTCCAGTGTGTGTGCATGTCTGTGTACACATGTCTATGCACACAGATGGGTTCCCATGCATGCGATCCTGTTCTCTCCCATGTATATGTATGTGGATGTGTGCATGTATGTGCCTCAGTCTGGTCACCATGTGATTCCCACGGGATCATCACGTAAATCCCATGTGACATGACTGCCATGATTCCCACTTGATCGCCACCTGATTTCATATGAGTCCCGTCTAAGTGATGTGTGATTTACAGGCCACGTTCATGCTATTTCTGCTGCCACTCCCATAAAGGAATTTGCTCAATGGTTGCGGCTTGAGACCCAGAACTCTGGGACACTGAGGCAGCCTCTGCCCCTGCCATGAAGCACGCTCCCTGAAAGCACTCCTGAGGTGCACCCCGAATCGCCAACATGGGGGGTACTTATGCATCTGCCGTGAAGCAGGTTCCTTAAAACACTCAAGACGTACACCCCAACTTGGCAACATGGTGGCCACGGGCGCTCCTGCCGTAAAGCAAGTTCCCTCAGCTCGACCACACCCACTGCCGCTGTGCGCCAACATGGCAGCCGCCGGGGTCAGTGCCGTAAAGCAAGTTCCCGCATCACAGACCCAATTACAGTGCCTACCCAAGATGGTGGCTGCTGGAGCCGCGGGCGTAAAGCAGGTTCCCTCAGAACAGAGGCGGCCTCGGGCGGAAAGCAGCAGCAGTGTGGTACTCACTGCCGAAAAGTAACTGCACGCAGCCCGACGCGGCCATTCCCTTAAAGGGGCAGCAGGACGGCTGAGCTGCTGCAGTTGCTGCCCCACCAGCTGCGGCTCCCTCATTTTCATGTGAACTCAGCAGGACGGGCACGCTTTATTGGCAAGCTAATCCCACGTGACCACAGTGTCGCGACTGTCATGTGATTGCCATGTGACTGCGATCCCCACATGAGCACACACTTGTCACGTGACAGGCACGTGATTCCCACGTGACAGGCGCGTGGCTGCCACGTGATTTCTACATGACCATCATGTGATCCCCACGTGCCTGGCATGTGATAGGCGCAAGCTAGCCATGTGACCACACGTGATTATCACGTGGTTCCTACGTGATCATCATGTGATCCCCACGTGAGTGGCTCGAGGTCCCCAAATCACTGTCACAAGATTTTCAGGAGTGTCATGTGATTTGCAGGTGACTGCCATGTGATTCCCACATGAGCCACCTCACTTCACCTGAGTGATACGTGATACACAGAAACCACTTCTGCTGCCACCGCCATGCAAGAGTTCATGCGAAACGGTCAGACCTCAGACCCAGCACTGAGAAACCGAGGCGGCCGCTGCCCTGCCGCCATGCAGGCGTCCTCACGGTGGTCGTGCGGTGCCGCCTCGGAATGCCAGCACGGCGGCCGCCGGCGCGTCTGCCATACAGCGCGCTTCCTCAGACCAGCCTCGGCCTCAGGCCCGGACGCTGCGACAGTGCAGCAGCGGCTTCCACTGTGATGGAGCGAGAAGAGACGTGGCCTCGTGAGGCAGCCGCTGTCGTAAAGCGTGTTTTCACCACCAACGCGGATACTGTCCCCGCGTGCCAGCACGGCGGCCGCTGGTGCTCTGGCCGTAAAGCAAGGTCCCTGAAGTAAACCACACCTACTGCCGTCAGGCCACACGGCGGCCGCCAGTGTCAGGGCCGCAAAGCACGTTCCCTCGTAACGGTCCCAAACTAGTCTTTGCGCCAACATGGCGGCCACCTGCTCCTACCGTAAAGCAAGTTTCCTCAGGCGCAGCCAGGGGCGAGGAAGTGTCGTTGTCGCTGTCGCAAATGAACTCCATGCGACCAGGTGCAGTCTTTCCCTTCAACTGGCAGCAGGGCGTCTGCGGCTGCTCGGCCTCTGCCCCCGCCCCTGTGGCTCCCTCGTCGCTCAGGTGATTTCGGCTGTAGGGTACGCACGCTTCATTGGCAAATGAATCCCACGTGACCGGCGGTGATGCACACATTGCCGTCACCTGATTCCCACGCAGGTGTGTCCTCTTCGCCCCGGTGTGTTTGCGTGTCTGTGCGTGTGTACGCACACAGGGTGTATGCCCGTGGTCCTGCCTTCTACAGTGTGTGCGCACACGGGCGTGCCTGCCCACGGGACTTTGTGCATATGGTCCTGTTTGCTTTCATCTGTGTGTGTGTGTGTGTGTGTGTGTGTGGGCGTGGGCGTGCACGTGTGTGCGTGTGTGTGTGCGTGCATGAGTGTGTGTGCGTGTGCATGTTGTATCTGCCCATGTGTGTGTGCGCACGCATGTGTGTTGTATCTGCCTGTGCATGTGCATGTGTGTGTGCGTGTGTGTGTTGTATCTGCCCGTGCGTGTGTGTCTGTATACGAGTGTGTGTGCTTTCAGCACCAGCCCAAACATCCTGAACTGGTACAAGTTGGGCCTTGGTTCAGCAGGGTCCCTGTCAGAATAGGGTGGAAAGCATCATTTCTCACCCTGTGGCAAGGAGGGATGTTGAGTTTTATTGAGTTCCTCTTGGCTCCTGTTCTGTTATTTTCCTGCCGAGGGGCAAACGATGTGATTAATTTTCCAGGTGCCGCGATGCTCAGCATTCCTGGGCTGATTCCCGCGCATCAGGCATAGCTGTGGAGTTGATCTGCCCACAAACGTACATGTGTATGACATGTGACACTTTGGGGAAGCTTCTGGAGTCAGCATGTGCTTCTGGAGTCAGCACGTTTGCGTGGTGACCAACTGTGCTGGGGTGAGGCCACATGCAGCAGAGTCCCGGCAACTCAGCAGACTCATGTGACCCTCGGCCGTGGAGCCTCGGGCTGGGGGCGAGTGTGTTACAGATGCACGGCTTCTGGCCACGCTGAGAAGACAGAGGAGTAGGAACCAGTCAGGAGCAGTGCCATCAACACGCCAGGCCAGAGTGATGGGGAAACGAGGGCTTCCTGCAAGAAAGGGCAAGTCAGGCTTGTCCCCAGCGGCTGACGGCCAAGGAGCCTGCACCTGTGGTTTCCGCCCTGATGCGCACACACTGTCCCCCACTGTCCCCCGAGAAGGCAGCTTACCGGACAGGTGCCTGCGTGCTTGGGGCAGACACGGGCCATTGTGGCACGGTGACAAGTCCTCTGCTACGTCTGGTGGAGCCAGCAGTGAACCCTCTCCGTCATACCAAGGCCAATGGACAATGGGAGGGAGACAGGTGCGTCCCAGGGTGACTCTGGTCCAGGAGGAAGTCACACCACACGCCCGCCAAGCTAGAGGGATGAGCATGGAAGGCGCTGCCCAGTGAAGCTCCCGGGAGGCGGGAGGCAGCCAGAAGCACACTGGGAGGAAGCTTACATCTTAAATGTTTTCATTACACACAAGAGGGAATAAATAATACACGAGCTAAGGACTAGGCTCCAGACCGTAGAGAAGAAAAATGAGGTAAAGACCAAAGTCCTGGGAAGCAGGAGCAGTGTGTGGAAACGGTGGCGGGAGTGGCGGGTTTGGCACTCAGGAAAAAGACACAGTTGTGGATCAATAAAGCCAAGACCCAAAGGTCCCCTGGGAGCTGCTTATGGAGGAATCTGGTGACTGCAGGACGGGGGTCAACCCCACCCTGCTGGGACCAGCCTGGGGCCCGATGACCTCAGGCTCCAGCCTGTGCTCGCACAGTCCCTCTGTACCTCCCCCAGCCCCCGCGCACGGGGACAATGACAGGTCCTGCAGATGTCGTGCCTAGTCACATGGCACTGCTGCCACTGTCTGCTACCTGAGGAGCCGCAGCATGCACCCCGTGCACCCTCGTCCAGGGCCAGTTCACCACAACCGTGCTGGGGTGTCTTCCCTGTCTTGCCATTGAGAGCTGACCACAGATGTCAGTTGTCCAGAGGCCTCGACAGTCCATGGGCCACACGGCAGCCTCTAAGATGCAAGGGCCCCCAGCACAGAAGGACACAGTGCACCTGCCACCCCCCCAGCCCCATGCACCACACTGCTCGGCTCGGCACCCCACCCCCCACCCCCGGGGAGAAAGCAGGGCTCTCTGGAGTGTCTCTGGGGTGACACTGGCTGGGGGACCCCACATGTGTGCCCGGGTCTCTCTCCTGGCTGGACGATGGTCTCTGAGCACCTCGTCCCTCGCCTGCATCCAGTTCTGGGGCCTTGAGCTGAAAGCCCAGCAGCTGCCCGGAGTGAAGGGAACGTTGTTTAGATGAAACGAAAACACGGCCGTCATCTGTCACAGCAGCTGTAAAACAGAACTTAGCCTTGTAATAATATTTGGGTTTTGTCTCCACTATGTGCACCTAGAAAAATGTGACTGCGGCCTCAGCCCAGTGGGACGTCACATTCCACAAGCCTTGCGAGTATTCCTGCTGTCATTCAAGACATGACTCCGTGTGCCTGAGTTCCAAGGCCACTGCAGCCACCGCTGACCATGGGGCCGAGGGGGTGAAACGCAGTCAGGGCTGTTCTCGGCTGCAGGGCTCATACGAGAGTTGTAGCCGGACGCCGGGTTCTGGGCCAGGGGCTGGGCACGTTACCTCCTCCCAGCCCCACAGAGCAGGTGCCATCACTGCCCCAGGTTACAGATGAGGCAACCGGCGCGGGAGGTCGGGACCCCTCACCCAGCAAGCGGAGACCGTGGCCCAGGTCACCAGCTCCCAGGAACCAGCCCAAGCTGCCCCTTTGTCCCTGGTCTTGGCATGTGTCCCCGCAGCTGTGGGCTGTGGGGTGGGAGGGCCCAGGGCACCTGTGGACAGGAAGAAGGGACGTTTGGGGGCACCTGTCAGGAATGGCACGTCGGTGACAGAGATATTTGTGAATGTATCCAGCATGTTGGAAACACAGTTCCCTTTGGACTTCGTTTATGGGACTTCATTAATGACTTAACATCTCTGCCTAATTATTTATTAGCCACTATTTCCGTACATGCTCCATGGTGCTGATACTGAGGGCAGAGGTGCCTGTGCGCATGCATGTTTGTGGGCACCTGTGTGCCTGCATATTTGTATGTGTGCGCCTGTGTGCATGCATGTTTATGTGCATCTGTGTACATGCATATGTGTGCGCCTGTGTGCATGCATATGTGTGTGCCTGTGTGCATGCATGTGTGTGTGCATCTGTGTACATGCATATGTGTTGCGCCTGTGCGCGTGCATGTTTGTGTGTGCGCCTGTGCGCGTGCACATTTGTGTGTGTGCCTGTGTGTGCGTGCATGTTTGTGTGCCTGTGTGCGTACACGTTTGTGTGTGTGCCCGTGCGCATGCATGTTTATGTGCCTGTGCGTGTGCATGTTTGTGTGCGCGCATGCTTGTGTGCACACCTGTGTGCATGCATGTATATGTGTGTGCCTGTGCATGTTAGTGTGCACCTATGCATGTTTTATGTGTGTACCTGTGTGTGCGTGTTTGTGTGTACGCCTGTGTACATGCATGTATGTGTGTGCCTGTGCACGTGCATGCATGTTTGTGTGTGCGCCTGTGCACGTGCATGCTTGTGTGCACACCTGTGTGCATGCATGCTTGGGTGTGCCCGTGTGCATGTATGTTTATGTGTGTGCCTGTGTGCATGCATGTTTGTGTGCCCCTGTGTGTTCATGCTCTCACATGCATGCCTTTCTGTGCACATGCGTATGTGTGTGTGTGTGTGCACATATGGTGCTCTTGCTCATGCACTTGAACTCCTGGCCCAGGTGTGCACTTGTCTGGGGGGTGACAACCTGCGGGGAGCGTCAGCGGCAGGTAGGTGGCAGGAAGCCTGGGGTGCACTTGTTCTGAGAGAGGATCCTGGTTCCTCCATGACCCCTTCACAGCCAGGTCTCAGCCTGGATGACAGCGTAGTGGCTGTCCCCTCCTGACAGGCAGGCCAGGGCACAGCCTATTTGGTCAGATGGTGTTTCCAGGAGCCAGTTAACAAACATGCTTCCGGAAGCAGCAGGAACAGTTTGTCTCCCAGGGGAGGAAGGAAAACAAAGAGCTGCTGGCGGCCACCTGGGTGGCCAGGCCTGGGCTCAGTGGCTGGCGGGAGGGCAGCCTGCAGCCTCAGGGCTGCTGCCTGGGCACCAAGGGCCTCACCCCATGGCTGGGCCCAGAAGCAGGTGGGCTGGGGCCTGGCTCAGCTCTGGGCTTAGCCAGCCTGTCTCCTGGGGCCAGAGGAAGGAAGAGCAGGGACCCGAGATGACACCTAGGCAAGAGGGGGCCTTGCCCTGCAGAAGAGGCCCTGTGGCTGCCCAGAGGACGATGACTTGGAGGCGGCAGGAAGGTTCTGCCCTGAGCCCTGCTGGGACTCACCCAGGACACTCTAGAAAGGTCGAGTTTTTCTTTTAACCCTGGAGACATCGAGGAGCCTCGGGCCACACGTTTTGCTGCTTATTGGACTCTGACTTTTCCCATTTTGCACACGAGCCAGCACTCTGCACACCCTGGACAGCCCCCCAGGTGGCAGCGATGGGGAGGGTGGTTGAGGGGTCCAGGTAGCTTCTGCAAACTGGTGCTGTGCAGGCACTGAGACCAGGGCTGCGGGGACCTCCTGGTGGGGAGGGAGGAACATGAGGCTGCCCCTTCCCGCTCCTGGCCCTTGAGTGGCACCCTCACGGAGAGCAGAAGAGGGAAGCAGCCGTCTCCAGGGTTTCGATCTGTTTCAGCAAAGCTGCAGCTAAACCGCATTCTGCTAAGTGAGTTTCCACTGACGTGTTGGGATTTCAGGAACACTTCCTCTTTTTTCACACATGGTCACATTTTCCAACCAACATTGGGGGCCACATGCAGGGCAGCTGCATGCGTAGCTGTACATTATTTGTGGCACGCATGCCCCACAGGTGACACCACGCCTCACGTGCGATGCCCAGAGAAGGCCGCTGTGGGACTTCATCAAGGAGGGAGCTTCGGGGTGGCGGCCAGAGCCGTGGGGACCAGGTTCAAGTTCTGGGTCGCTGCGGCTGCGCAGCCTCCTCCGGGGTGAGTGGAGCCCTGGGGGCTGAGGTAGGGATTAGCGGTCAGGAGTGACCTTCCCGTGGGAAGTGACCACAGTGTCGGGAGAGGACACGCTGCTTGAGACCCCACTTCTGCTGCCAGCCAGCCTCACAGCCACTCTCTCTGGGTGCACGTGGCCCCCGACCCGCTGGACGGCTCTCCGGGTAGCACGGGGCGCTCTGGACGCGAGCGGCTCAGACCCCAGGAGCCTCCCGCGGGTCCCGGTGGGGAGAGCCCGGCCCCGCCCTGCGCCTGTGCCGGGGCAGCAGGGATCAGGCGCGTCGCAGACCGCGATTCTGCTGTGGCGTCGCCGTGGACCTGCGTTGCGGACAAGTGAGCGCAAGAGGCATCAGGCCCTACTGTGCTGCGCCGCGTCGGTGGTCCTGGGCCCAGGGTGATGCCTGGGCCCGCCCTGCAGGCGGGGAGCGCGTGCGAGCCCACGTCATGACGTCACGACGCAGAGGTGCCGGCGGCGGGCGGGGCTTCGGCCCGAGGCGCGCGTGCGCAGACCAGACCGAGGGCAGGGAGGTGGGTCTCCTGGCGGTGCTTGCGAGCGCTGGGGGGCCGCGGCCTGGACTTCGCTCGCCCCTGTGCCCGCAGTTCTTCACTGGTGGACCGGCTGCGTGTCGTGGTTTCCGGGCCCGGAGACGCTCGTTACAGCGGTGCGTGCGGACTCGGCAGGAGCACGCAGGCCTTTGCTGCGAGGCCGTCCTTGCCCTTCCTCTCCGAGCAGCCTTGCTGCTGTCCTGCCCACCGACAGTGGGGGATCTCTGTCCACCCCGCGCCCCACCTGGCTCCGACCCTGCGGGCCTGGGAGGGACCAGCCCAGCGCAGCGTGGCCGCAGGCTCTTCGTGGGAAAGGCAGGACGGGGAGCGCCCACACAGCCTCCCTGGCCCACCTGCACGGTCACGCCCGGGGCGGCGCGTCCCTGCCTCTGTGTCCCCTGCAGGGGTCCCCGCGGGCGCTCCTTACCCACGCAGTCAGCTCCGTGGCAGCCTCGTCGGCCCTGCAGACACTGCCCCTTATGGGATCACTGGTTTTCGCGTTCGTGGTTCTCCAACCAGAACACAACAGCGCGGCCCCCCAACACGAAACCCCCTCAGTTAAGCTAATGGCGATTTTACAGTTTTCTCCAGAAAAACTCGGTGGGCATCCACTTCATGTTTGTGCAAACAGCGGGCTCATTCTGCTGTTCGTCCCCAAGGAAGGGACTGTCTGTCCTGACCGTTTAACTCTGCCTTAAAACGTCTCAGAGGATGGGGCGTTGGGAGACATGCTTAGAGGTGGCATGAAGACCCACTGTGAGCTGTCACCCCGCGTCACAGCCAATGGCACCCCGTGCAGAAGGCAGGTTCGCCTGACAGGTGCTGCACCTGAACCTCCTGGGCGCTCTTTGCTCAGGTGGCCCTGGTGGCACAAGAAGGGAAGGAGGACTCAGATGACCTGCACTTGCAAGGTGGGCTCAGCTCCGACCTCAGCTGTGTCCGGGAGCCGAGAGCAGCAGGGCGGCCGCTGCGGTCCTGCTCCTCACCAACGCTGTGTTGCACTAAAAGGCCCCAGCAGCCACCACTCTGTCACCGCTGGAGACTGTGCCTGTCACTCCTTCTGCCTCTGGGTCTAGGGGCCCGGGTTCCCAACATAGGCTGCCTTGCAGGCTCGGGGGAGAACATTCTAATTATGTTCATAGACGCTTCCAGGACCCCCACACCCCTATCCAGCCAGACGAGCCCTGGGGCTGGGCAGCATAACCCTCCCGGGCAAATACCCAGGTGAAATGAAAGCTCACATTCAGTGTGTCGTCGTCATCCAGACCGGGAAGAACGCTGACGCCGGTCACAGTGGGTGGACGCCCAGGCTGGCACACCCGCGTGCAACCACACACAGGACTGGGAGGGAGGGGCTGTGCACACAGCAGGGGCAGGTCTTTAATGCACTTTTCTGAGAGAAAGAAGCCAGACCCAACGGGCTGCATGCTGTGGGGTCCTATCTCTATGACTTTTAAGGCAAAGCTGCAATGGTGGCAAAAATCTCTCTGCTGGCTCACGCTGGCACTCAGCCTGTGTGACCCGAAACCCCGAGCTATGATGTCCTTCTGACCCAGAGGTTCAGTGACTGTAGCATGGGCTAGGCATCTTCTCCCTGTCCACTGTCATCCCGGGCAATTGTGCCCTAAAAACAAGTCACCTGCATTCTTGCTTCCCGAAGACACCACCTGTCTGAGCTAGCCTCCCGGGAGCAGGAGACTGCATGGATGCTGGGGCTCCACGATCTTCACATCTGCTTCCTGTCCCCGTGTTGGTGTCCACCTGGGGTGACTCGCACACAGACGTGACAATGGGAATTAGGGCCTGGTCTGGGGGAGAAGCATTGACAAGAGCAGGTGAATGAATGGGTCGAGCTGGGAGCACTTGGGAGAGAGATGCCTCCCACAGTGGCCTGTCCAAATGGCCCAACGGGAGGCCCAGGGAGTGGATGAGACTTGCCTGATGGTTCACGGCCAAGCCGGAACTGGAACGTGGGTCTCCTGAATCCCCACCGCTCCCCACAACATCTGCAGAAGAAAGTGGGCCCAGATCCAGGCGAGTTACCCAGGGGCAGGCGATACCCAGCCCACCACCTTCCTCATGCCAAGGGTTGGCATCCAGAACCTCCTGCAGGAATACACTCGTCTCACCACACTGTAAACACAGCATCCTTAGAATCAGAAATCAATGCAGATGCAAGTGGATTAGGCCTTGGAGGGCAGGCAGGGCTGGAAGCCAGCCAGACCCCACCACTGCTGTGGCAGGATGCCAGAGCACTCCTGGCACAAGGGCTTCCGGGGTTAGGACAAAGCCAGGCTGCTCCTCCAGGGCCACAGCGGGAGACTGGCTCTGTGGGCCCCTCTGTGCCCCTGGATGAGCCCCAGTGTGCTATTGGCCTGAGTGACAGCTGGATTGCTCCCCAGATGTGAGGCGCAGTGACACCCATCCCTGGGATGACGGAGCACAGCAGACATGGCCTGCCACTGGTGCTCCCTTTCAATCATACTTGCTGTCTTAAAAAAAAAAAAAGAAAAAAAGAAAAAAGCATCACTTATGGAATTTTTTAAAAATTGGGGTATAACTTACCAATGTTAAAATTCACCTTAAAGTGTACAGTTCAGTGTCGTTCAGCACCTTCACATGGCTGTACAGCTAGCACCACTAGCTCTTCCAGAACTTTTTCATCACCTCTAACAGAAACCCTGTGCGCATTAGCCATCCCAGTCTCCTCTAAGCCCCTCCACCAGGAACCTCCTCTCTGTCTCTATGCACTTCTGAACTCTGGACACCTCCTATGAATCATACAGTACGTGATCTTTTGTGTCTTTCCCTTGGCATGAAGTTTGGAGGCTCGTCCATGGGGTAGCACGTGTCAGTACGTTCTTCCGTGGCTGGGTAATAGTCCACTGTATGGATACAACAGGTTTTGTTTGCCCATTTATCAGTTGATGGTATCGAGCATAAGCAAGTAGCCAGCCAGATAGTTTTCCAGCAAAATGGGTTTATTTGGGAACAATCAAGAATTGCTGTTTAACATATGCGATCTAATCGTGAACCCTGCTGAGTCCCAGAACCAAAGAGAGGAAAGGGAGAGCGCAGAGGGGCTGTTGTAGACAAGGAGTTCATTGGAGGAAACTGTGAGTCCATCTGAAGTGTAGTGGCTTCCCATTGGCTGAGTCGTTGCCGGGCCAAGAAAAGGTCCTCCTTCCTGATGGAGCAGTAGAGTAGGAAAACTTCCGGTTGCAGACAGAGAGTAAGTTTCTTCCTGTTTGGGGCAATTGACAGAGTGGTAGGGAGTGAGAGCGCCCCCTACAGCTCACCTGAGGTTTCTGATTATTAATCTTCACGATGGACATTGGGGTTCCCCTTCTCGCTGTTACGACGATTGTGCAACAAACGCTCACGTGCAAGGTTTTGTGTGGACGTATGCTTTCACGTTCTTGGGTACACGCCTGGGAGTGGAATTGTTGGGTCGCATCGTAACTATGTTTCACTATTTGAGGTTGCAAACCAAAAAAATACATTTATACTGATTTCTATATTTACCTCTGGAGTTACCCTTCCCAAAGCTCTTGACTTTTTTTCATCTTGATTTTGGTTACCGCGGTGTCCTTGCATTTCAGCCTAAAGGCCTCTCTTTAGTATTTCTTGCAGAACAAGTGATGAATTCTCAGTTTTGTTTATTTTGTTATGTTTTTTATATATTTGGGTATTTAAAATATATAAATAAAATAGTAACTATTTTGTCTTGTAATTTGTTTACTTTTCTTATTTTTTTTTCATTTTTGAAGCAGTTTTACTGCTTATTCAATTCTTGGATGACAGTCTTTATCTTCCAGCATTTCCAACATGGCCTTCATAGTTTCTGATGAGAAACAGCTTTGATCTTACTCTGGAACCCTGGTATGTGAGGAGTGACTTCCTCCTTGCTATTTTAGGATCTTTCTCTTTCTCTGTGTGTCTTTGACTTTTTAACAGCTCAATTATGATGTGTCCAGGTGTGGATCATTTGAGTTTATTCTTCTTGGAATTTGTTGAGCTTCTATAATGTGAAGTTTAACGTTTTTCATCAAATTTGGGGAGTTTGGGGCCATTATTGTTTAAAATACTCTGCTTTTTTGTCTCTCTCTTTGTTTCTGGGGCTGCATGGCATGCATTTGTGTGTGCTTCTCACCCACTTGTCTTCATTCTGTTTTGGTTCTGCTCCTCAGACTGGATGGGCCGGCCCATCTTCAAGTCTGTTGATTCTTTTTTCTCCCTGCTCAGATCTGCTAGGGAGACCCCAGGGAATTTTTTATATCAGTTATTGTACTTGTCAACTCAGGAATTTCTGGTTGGTTCTCTTCATAATTTCTGTCTCTCTTGATATTCTTTGTTTGGTAATACATTGTACTCATAGTTTCTTTTAGTTATTTCTACATCATTTCCTTCACTTCTTGGAACATATTTAAAATAGCTGATTAAAGTCTTGGTCTAGTAAGTTTAATGTCTGGGGTATCCCGGGGACAGTTTTTATTGATTGCTTTTTTCCTGTATATGGAATATGCTTCCTTATTTTTTGGCACATCTCTGTCCAGATTTTTGAAAATTTGGACACTTTAAATGATATAATACAGCATGGCTTAGAAATCAGATCCACTCCTTTCTTCAAGGTTTGTTGTTGCTATTTGCTGTTTTGTTGTTGTTTAGTGATTTTCTGAGCTAATTCTATAATTATTTGTCATGCTTTCTATGTCATGCGTGGTCACTGACATCTTTCCTGTTAGCTTAGTGGTCAGCTAATGGCTGAACAGAGATTCCTTAAATTCCTGGAAACAGTAAATCTCTCAGTCTTTGCACCTTCAGGCAGCTGACAACTCTGCCTTAGCTTTCACTTCCTGCCTGAAGATTAGACGTGAGAGCTCAGGGTCTTCTCCTGTCTTTGCTGAGCATGTGCAGTAGAGACTCCCAGGAAGATGTAGGGGCTTTTCAACCTCCCTGTAGATGTCTCAGTCCAAAGCTTTTCCTTTAAAGTTTGCTCGTTAGCCCATTTTTTTCCCCAGACTGTTATCTGCTGCCTCAGGTAGCTGCACTGTTAAGCTATTGCCTCTGATTTTTTGTTTGTTTTAAACAAATATACTTGGGGAAATGGATATTTCTCCTAGGTGAGTTCTGAGTCAAGGCAGATGAAGATGGGCTTGCAAGTGGGGTCTTCCAGGGACGACCACACAGTTCAGATAAAGACAGCTCTCTGGGACTGGGTTTTGAGAGGGCCCCACCCCCTCCAGTGGCTGCCAGGCTCAGTCTTCAAGGCTGCTGTGGCGATGGGGCTGGCAGATGGGAGGAGGGCTAAAGCCACAAGGCTCAGTATTCTTACCAAGATTCAGCTGTTTCTCTTCAATAAGCATTTCTCCTTGCAAGTCTTTGGTTAATTTCCAGAGCTCTGGAAAAGTTGGTTCTGCCCAGTTTCGCCAGTGTTCCCGTTGCTTTTACGGATGCGAGTCTCTTCAGATGTTCTTTTTCTGCCCTTTTATTGACATCATTATTTGGAATTTAAGAACAGCTTTGCAGATGTAAAATTGACGTGATAAACTACACACGACTAGAGCGCACTACTTGACGAGCTTCGGCCTGTGTATACACCTGTGAATTTATCACCACCGTCAAAATCATGGCATCTCCATCACCCCTCAGTGATCCTTCCCTGTGTGCTCTGCGCGGCCCGCCGTCTCCCGGCAACCACTGATGGATTGCTGTCTGTCGCTGTGGATTCGTTTGTGTTGTCTGTAGCCTGACATAGTGGGACTGCTGTCCCCCAGCAGCAGCGTGCTGAGATCCATCTCTGTTGCTGCGTGAATCGATTTTCATTCCTACTTATTGGTGTCAGAATTCCGTGTATGGATGCCCCACAGTTTGTTTATCCCTTGCCCTGGTGGTAGGCATTTGGGTTGTTTCTAGTGCTTTGTGTGGATGTGTGCTTTCATTTTTCCCGGGGAGTGAAATAGCACGATCAAATGGGAGGGATGTGTTTAACTTTTAAAGAAACTGTCAAAGTGTTTTCAAAAGATGTCGTACACTCGCACCAGCAATGGCTTCATATCTCGCCAACACCTGAGACTGTCTGCTCTTTTATTTTTAGGCATTCTAATAGGTGGGTAATGGTATCTCATTGTGGTTTTAATTTCCCTGATGACTAATGATGTCGAGTGTGTGTGTGCGTGTTCTAATTTACTCTCTGTATGTCTTCTTTGGTGAATTGTCTGTTCAAATTCTTTGCCCATTTAAAAAAGGGCTTATTAGTTTTGAGAATTCTCTATATGTTCTGGATATAAGTCTCATGAGACATGTAGCTTCCACATATTTTCTTCCCATTTGTGTTGCGTCTTTTTATTCTTTTAAAGAGCAGAAGTTTTAAATTTTGATGAAATGTAGTTTATCAATTTGTTCTTTTATGGATCATGCTTTTGGTATTGAATAAATCTTTGCTTAACCCAAAGTCACAAAGATTTCCTCCTGTGTTTTCTTCTAGAAGCTTTGTAGTTTTAGGTTTTACATTTAGATCTGTGATCCATTTTGAGTTAATATTTGTTTGTGGTCACAGTATAGATAAATGTTTATTCCCCCCCCCAAATGGCTAGCCACTTGTTCCTACACCATTTGTTTAAAAGATTCTCCTTTCTCCACTGAACTGTCCTTGCAATTTTGTCAAAACTCAGTGTCCTTGTGTGTATAGGTCTATTTCTGGACTTTATTATATAAACACCCTGTTTTTGCTGCTATTTTTATAAAGCCTTGAAGTCAGGTAGTGTGTCTTCTGACTTTGTTCTTCTTTTTCAAGCTTGTTTTGGTGTTACTGGTTCTTTGCATTTCCTTATGGATTCTAGAATAAGTTTATCAAAGGGGCGGGGCGGGGGCTTGCTTCTGGGACTTTGATTGGCATTTTGTTGACTCCATAGACCCATCTGGGAGAATCGATATCTTAAGAACATGGAGTCTTCCAAACCATGAAGACGGAAAACCTTTCCACTTCTTTAGGTTCTCTTACACATCTTTTGTCTAATTTATCCTTCAATATTTGGTTTTTATTTAATTATAAATGGCATTATTCTTTTCATTTCAATTTTCAGTCATTCATTGCTAGTGTACAGAAATGCAGTTGCGTTGTGTATACTGGTCTGGGTCCTACATCCTGGGAAACCCACTCGTTAGCAAGCAGTTTTTTGTAGATGCCATTCAGTTTTTTGCATAACGAGCTTGTCATCTGCAAATGAAGGGACTTGTACCCCTTTTACTTCCTTCGTTCCTGAGGGCGCTGGCGCTGAATGCAGGTGGTAGAGCTGACACTTCCCTCGCTCCAGGCTGGGTGGGAAGCGTTTTGTCTCACCAGCGAGGATGGCGTCAGCTGTAGATCCTTTTTGCAAATGCCCTTCGTCAAGTGGAAGACGTGCCCTTCTCTTTCTAGTTTGCTGAGAGGGTTTTGTTTTTTTAAATCAGAATGGAGGTTGGATTTTGTCAACCTCCATTGTTTTTCTGTGGCCATTGAAATTATCATATTGTTTTTCTTTTAGTTTGTTAATACGTTGAACTAATGACATTGATTGAATTTTGAATGTTAAATCAACCCTGAATTCTTGGGTTAAACTCCACTTGGCCGGGATGCATTATCTTTCCCACGTATAGCTGGATTTAATTTAATAACCGTTTGTTTAGAATTTTTGGTCTATGTCTATGAGAGATACTTGTCTGCATTTTTTCTTGTATCTTGTCTTATTTTTGTGTCAGGATAATGCTGGTCTTATAGAATAACGTGGGAATAATTCCCTTTTTCTCAATTCTGTCGCAGCGTTTATGTAGGATTGCTACTAGTTCTTCCTTAACCGTCTGATAGGATTCCCAGGTGCCGCCGTCTAGGCCTGGAGTTCTCTCTGTGGGAAGGTTTTTAATTAGAAATGGAATTTGCTGGTCGGCCCCTGCCGTGTACTCCGGAAACCCTGTGTCTCCCGGAGTGTGGTTCGCTTCTCTCTGGTTCTCCACCTGCGAACCTGTGTCTGCTTTGTTCTCCCCGGATTCTCGGTGTCCTCAGCCCCGGCTGTCCCCCTGGGTCCCCCGTGTCCCCTCCCGGCGCGCTGGGAAACTGCAGGCGGCCAGCTGGGTGGGGAGCCCACGGCCCTGCTTGGGCACGTGCCAGCCTTTCAGCTGTCCCCTGACTCCACGTCAGAGTGACCGATCGCTGTAAGCGCATCAGGGCAGGGGAGCCTGGCCTTGGGGGGTGCAACCAGCACGAAGCCCCTTTTCCAAGATGGGGCAGCTGGGGCAGCTGGGCAGAGGGACGAGACGGCCCAGCCCACCTCCGCCGTCCTGGTGGGCAGCCGGGCCGACGCCCACCCGAGCGCCCCGTGCTGACCGTGCGGAGGAGGCACCCTGGGCGCGAGGGCCGTTCGTTGCACCAGGAGCGTCCACGGCAGCAGCCAGGTTGGTGTCACAGGCCAGAAGGCCGGGCAAGCAGGGGGTAGGGGACCCGACCGCAGGACCCCAAGGCTCACGCTCCCCGAATGAGCCCCAGGACCCAGTGTCCCGCTCGTGGGGCCACAGCCCAGCCCGCTCCAGCCGGTACCCCCAGACCTGGATTGGGAGGTGCAGTGTGGGGGGAGGGAAGGTTTCCGAGTTCGGTCCCAGGTAAATGCAGCTGGGACACCAGGGTGGGGCAGACCTGGCACACCTGCGTGCAGGTGCACACACGCACACACGTCAGCAGCTCGTGGGCAGCGTGGGGTGGAGGGCAGGGAGGTTTCCTGTCCGCACCTGGGAGCCAGGTTAAGGGGTGCGTTCGGTTTGTGGAAACTCGGCGGGTGTCGGGACGCTGGGCTGGGAGCCCCCCAGCCAGGAGGCCCCGTGCAGGGGACCCGCTGCAGGCTCTGCCTCGGCACCCGCAGCCCTGCCGGCCCCCAGCCCCTCCGAGAGCCGCTGGCCCGGAGATGGGGAGCACCGGGCCGGGAGCAGCGCAGGTGGTGGCCAAGGCCAGCCCACGCCCTCTGTCACCCTGAGGGGCTCCGTCCACTTGCCTGACGGTCAGGAAGCGGGCAGAGCCCCCGGGAGGTAGTACTTGGGTTGTGAGTGTTGATTTTCTAGAAGGATCGCTGAGTGCTGGCAGCGGGGGGCAGAGAGGGGCCTCTGGGGTTGGCCCTGGGGAGAGGCTCTGAGCAGGAGCCCGTGCCTGGGCTGTGGGGTGACTCCAGGGTGCATTTCTGGTGAGACAACCAGACCTTCCGCTGTTGGGTGGGGGTCAGGGTGGCCTGGCCCTGCTGACACATCTCAGCAGCTGATGGTGACAGGTTGGGGGCAGGGAGAGCAGTCATCCCACCACTGGCTGAGAGGGGGCCTCTGTGGAGCCCCTTGGACTGGTCCGGAGGCCCCACCCCACGTCCTCCCAGAGGATGGCCCATCAGCAGTGACCAAGTGACAATGCGGCACAAGCAAAAGCACAGATGACCCCACCACCAGGGGCTGCACTCGGGTAAGACCCGCCCAGGTCCCCGCCCCGGGAGCCAGCCCTGTGCCTGTTGTCACTAGCTGCCGGGGCCACAGCTACAGCAAGCCCTTGGCTAGGTAAGGGTCAGCAGCCCCACGTGACGCAGGGGGAGCAGAGGACTCGGACTGAGGTCTGTGCCGGGGTCCGGCCCCCACGGGGACCCATGTGCTCCCTGTGAGTTGGAGCTGGACATGGGAGGTTCGAGCCCCCTCCAGTGCAGAGTCCCATCTGCCCCCCGACACCGGGGTCCCTGTGCAAGGCGAGCGCGGCATCTCGGCCATTTGCCTGGAGGCTGGCCGTGCCCTGGCTGCTGGAGACTCTCACCCCAGTGACATCCATTCCCGGACATTCTGGGGCCCCTGGGCCCCTGGCATCCGCTGGGCGGCCCCAGGAAGGCCCTGCTCCGGCTCCCACATGCCCAGCTCCGTCTGGGCTCTGTGTGTGGGCAGCACACCCAGGGGCTCCATTCCCCCCGACCCCACTGGATCCCGGCCATCAGGCTGACCCGAGGGGCCCTGCATGTGGGCCGCTGCCACCGGGGGCCGGCAGGGGACAGGCTGTGACCGGGAGCAGCTCGCCCAGGGGGCCCAGGTGCCTAGGAGACTGAGTCAAACAGAGCTAAGTTCTGCCCCAAGTGAGAGAGGTTCGGCCACACCCTGGGTGCCACCAGCCCGGGGAAGTCCGCGTCAGGTAGGCACCCCGTGTCCCCAGGGCCTCCAGCCTCATGCCCGCGTGGCCGGCAGTGGCCCTGTGGACCAGCCTGGTCCGGGGACGCGTGGCCTGGGACGGCGGGGCTGGGCTGTGGGGCTGGACGGGAGGCAGTGCGGTCACCAAAGGGGTTTTAGCAGGTAGCCCTGCCCAGAAGGCTGTGGATTGCTGGCGGCAGGGGGCACCCAGGGTGTAAATGCCACCACTCCTGCCAGGCCCCGTCCTTGGAGCTGGTCGTGCCCCGTTTGTGGGACATGGACAGGAAACCCAGGGCTCCAGGCCAGGGGCTGGGGGCTGCCCTGTACCGCGGCGTCACGTAGGTGTGCTGGGCTGCAGGGCGAGGCTGCAGGGAGGTTCAGAGAGCAGCCCTGGGCTTAGGGAGGGGGTTCCAGGGGCACCCCCAGGCAGGGGTCAGCAGGAGCCTCCGGCTGGTCAGTCCCGACTCCTCTGAGCTTCCCACGGTGCCCAGAACTGGCGGAGGCACGTGGCCCTGCAGAACTCTCCCTGGGCCCACATCGAGGGGCAGGGCCGGCACCTCCCCCCCCCCATCCCCCCACCCCGGGGGACCCAGGGCTCCAGTGTTCCCTGCCACCTCCAGAGGCCGCTGTGGGGCCCCGCCTCTGCCTCAGGGCCCCCACGTGGGGCCGCGTCCCCTCACCTCGCCCCACTGTCCTCTCCTGCACGCAGTGCTGTCGCCAGGGCCCACCCCACGACCCGGCACCTCTCCCACGCAAGGTCGGCTGATGGCGACTGCACTCCTTTACCATGCCACCTCACAGGGCCACTGCCTGAGGGATTAAGGCCCTACAGGCGCCCCGGCCCTGCACTGGGGCCCCGCCGGGAGTGCCAGCCCTGGCCACGGGGAGAGGCCGAGACCTGGCCCATGGACCCCCGGATCGGGGCAAGGGGCTGCACCTGCTGCTCTGGCGGGGCCGGGTCCTCAGCAGCCTGTATCAGACCACCTGCGTGCTTGTCACCGACGCTGGTGACAGTGCCGGGAAGGGGGTCCCCGGGGCGCCGTGTGTGTCTGAGGCAACCAGCTTCCGGAGATGCTGCTATTTGCAAAAGGGACCCTCTCCTTGCGAGGGGGATCTTTGTCCACACGTCCCCAGTTCTCCGATACAGACACCAAAATCAAAGCGGGGTCATTTGGGGTGCAGGATGTCCGCTGCCTCACACCCTGCGTGCATCCCCCCAACTTCTCCCCAAAACAGCAGGGAAGGCTGGAGAGGCCGCGTTCTAGCGGATGAAAGGTTCGTTTCTAGGACAGGACGGCAGCCCATCGGGCGGCGTGTGGAGGTGGCCCGGGGAGCTCCGTCCGCGCTGCGCCCCGCGCCCTCGCCCCGCCCCGCGCCCCGCCCCGCGCCCCACCCCGCGCCCTCGCCCCGCGCCCTCGCGCCCCGCTCCAGGCAGACACAGGCCGCCACGCCCCCTCACAGGGGACTGTCGCCTGCACCACGGACTTAGCCAGGCAGAGGCCGCGGGGCCGTTACAGACGAGGGGTGCCTGGGTGCCGGCTGTCCCGGAGACACGGCCACGATGCAGCACGTGAAAGGGCCGGGGTCACAGGCCAGAGCTGGGAGCGGTGCCCCGTTTCCGCACGGACTCGTCCGAAGGGGTACGGCGGGCCCCGGCCACGCCCGCTTTGCGACGGCGGGTGCTCGCACGGCTTCTGGTTTTCCGGAACCGGCGCGTGCGTCACTGCTTTGCAGACCTGCCCCCGCCCCTGGCGTGGCCGCATGGACCACCCTCACCAGTGTTCCATGTGCGCCCCAAATCCGGAGGGGCGGTCTGCACCCCACCCCCGTGACCTGTCCCAGCAGGAGCACGGCACCGCAGGCTCAGCCCCGATGTGGGGGCTTCTCTCCCCAGGGACAGCTGGGCCTTCAGCCCAGGGCGTTATCTCGCTGCCCCTCCCCTTGTCCCCTTGCCACTGACCACTTCCCATTGGCCTCACGCTCGGTGGCCCGCTTCTGCCCCAGGGTCCTGTCCCCGGGTGGGGAACCTCAGCACAGAGCGCCTCCTCCCTCCTAGTCCAGCTGAAGTCCCAGGGGAGATGCTCATTGGCCAGGGTTGAGTCACATGCTCATCCTGAGCCGATCACAGGCATGGGGCCAGCGGGGCAGTGCACCCACTGGCCAGGCCTGGCCACTGCCTGTCCCTTGAGCAGAGGGGGTATGGTCAGCCCAAGGGAACCACATCAGGTGGGAGTGGGAGGGTCCCCCCGGAATCGGGGTGTTGGGGCTCACCGCATGGACCCCCATGCCTCGCACCGAGGGATGGTCCTGCTCGCGCTCAGCACGCAGACCAACTCGTCCCCACCGGCCCTGTGAGGAGGGGCTGCTGCTACTCTCGTCCGCGGGAGGGCAGGTGACCTCCAGGGGCCATGGTGTCGAGCTCTGGCCAGGCGCTGGGCCCAGGCCAGGGCCAGGAGCCCAAGTGTCCCCACTCCCCTCCTCTCCTCCCCAGGCCAGCCAGCCCAGGGCTCTCCTACTCCCCCAAATGCAGAAAGGTGTCCAAAGATTATAAAACCACAGTCAACAACCTGGGCCGGTGACCCTGGACACAAAGGACACTGAGAGCAAGGACTGGACAGATGAGTGGCCAGCTGGACCTGGGGCAGCCCTTGCCCAAGACAGCCCAGCCACACACACAGCCCGTGTGGGCCCAAACCCAGCCAATGCGTGTCCTCCCACGGGGCTTTGCTGTCTGCAGAACTGTCCACCTGGAGGACATGCCCTGGGGCCGGCGGGGCTCCCGGGAGACCGCAAAGCAAGCGGGCCGGCAAGTCCTTGCAGCAAGATGAAGGCGAGGAGGTGCTGTGCTTGCAGACCTGGCTTTACTTTTGTCATCAAGCGTCCTGCGGGCTGCACTCTGTATTTTGGGGCGGTGCCTTTCAAATCTCTCAGGCAGGGAGGCCCCTCTGCTCACCCAGTCACCTCTCAGCAAACGGTGGCCCCGCCCACCTGGGCCCAGCACAGTGGCCTCTGTCCAGTTGTCTTTGCTGATGACACGAGGTCATTTCATTCTCACTGGGCTGTCTCGGGAACAGAGAGGCCGAGGCCTGGTGAGCGTCTGTCCCCCTGAGTGGGGTCCCAACGGCAGGCGTGCAGCCTGTGGGGGACTCGGGGCCAGGCCGCCCAGATGCCCTGAGGTGGGGACAATGACGAAGAGCCTGCACAGCAGACTGCTGTCCGTGCACTTTATAAAACAAAGCTGGCCCCGTGACCGAGGCCTTCGCATTTCCTCCTGCGGCGACAGCAGAGCCTTCCTCGGGAGAATGCCCTTGACTTCCACGAGCCCCGCCCTGGGCATTGCCGCCCGCCCCCGCCCCCGCCCAGGCAGGGAGCCCTCCTGGCACAGCGAGCCTGCACACACACACACACACACACACACACACACAGGACTGCTACTTCTGGCAGCTCTGGGGATGTCACTGCCTGCCCATCACTCCCACGGGAGCACAAGTGCTGAATAAAACATGAGCGGTGTTCCCTCAGGTGCTCGAGCAAGCTGGCAGGTGGGGAGTGAACACTCGGGCCGAACCTGCAGGGTGTGTGGGGAACGGCGGGGGCGGAGGGTTGGGGCAAGCTCTGTGCCAGGAGGGTGGCATTTGCTCGACTGCAGACTTGAACTGGGCTCGGCCTAGAGGCCCAGATGGGAGGGGACACTGCTCGGGGGCGACCGGAGGGCCGTCTGGTGGGAGACCCCTGCCACCCAGGGACCGTACCCTCCATGGAAGGACGGACTGCACCAGCATCCCAACCCCGCCAGCCGGGACCGGTCAGTCGCTAATGCGACATCAGGTGGAGGAGAAACCTTTCTCCTGAGAGGTGTAACCACCAGCTGGTCCTCGTGAGGCTGGCCTCCAAACTCACTCACACCACTGAGGGTCCAAAGCCCAGAATTTCGATGGAAGTGGTGTCGGTTGAGTGGTGACTATGGGAGAACCCCACTTCATGCCGACCTCAAGGGGCTCCCACAGGTAAAAGTCCAAGACACATGAAGTCACGGTAGAAAATCACAAAGCACACAGGCGGCAAGGTGCCACACGCGAGCCAGCGCAGCCACGGGCAGCGGCAGGCGACCCCCGAACCCTCCGACGGTGGGGTGTCCAGAGCAGAACATCTGGTGAGCTCGGGGTGCCTAGGGAAGTAAAGGGGACCTGACATGAATGAAAAACGTGTGACTGTAAAACCTGATCAAGCCAAATGGAAAAAGTCCAAGGAGAATTTCTAGAAATGACAAATGTAGTGATGGAGCTATAACCCAGTGGAGTAAAAATAAGTAAAATTAAACTGTAAAGATGTGGTAACCAAGGCATTGACCTAATTACGGTTAGATATAGTTAAAGAAAGAACGAGCGACACGGAAGACAGACCCGAAGAAATCTCTAATTCAGCAGAAACGGAAGGAGAGAAAGCATGAACACGTGCCGTTAGACCTAAAACGTAGACCATCTAAGGTAATACACGTGCTCTGTCAACCAAGACCGGACTTCCGTACGGCCACAGCAGCGCAGTGGCGGCGGGGGCTACCCCAGACCTTGGTGGGCTACGAGGGAAGTTGCGTGGCCAGTAAGACGCAGGGTGCAGAGCTGTCGAAGGGGAAGGTGGCCGGGAGCGGGTGACGACCGTGTAATCTATTCAAAGACAGCAGTAGGGGGAGAGAGAGAGACCCAGGGAAGGGAGGCAGATGCCACGTTTAAATCACACAGGCAGTGCGGCATCGACGGTGCCGGAAAGCTGCTAGGCGAGGAAGACGGACACAAGGTACAGGCCTCGGGCGATCCGACAGGACGGAAGAGGCACAGGTGAGCGGGGTGGAGTGGGGACAGAGGACAGACCATGGAAGCCCCAGAGATGACCGGGGGGTGTTTTGAATACTTCTATGCTGATATATTTGAAAACGTGAGCGAAATGGACAAAATTTTAGGGAAACATAAAACCAAAAGCAAACTAAGAAATAAAGAACTAGAATTGTCCTATAAACTATTCATTCATCCAAAGGCCTCACGTTTAAGAAACAGATCATGCTAATCTAAAAAGGTTATTTCAGAGTATATAAAAGGATGTTTGTAAAACGTCTCCATCATCTCCTAATGGTAGACTTCTGAGAGCATTTCCTTAAGGTCAGGAACAAGGCAGAGGTGCCCACTGTCACGATCCCAGTCAACACTGTACGCGCCCTAGGAGAGGCCCACGGGGAAGACAAGAGCAGTAACAGATGGCTCCGACACCCAGAATCTCCGTTTTCTCATGTAAATGTAGGCCTCCCAGGGCAGGACTGGGGCTTCCTCCTCTTCTTCTGCTGCGTAGTCTCTCAACACTTGGGTGCTAACTCACAGTCCAAGTTGGCTGCCCAGGTGCCGGCCATCACACCTGCACTCCAGCCACTGGAGAAAGGTAAGTGAACGGAAGCACGTCTGATGTTTGGAGATGGCTCAAGAAGCATACTGAGCACTTCCAATGCCACCTCACCGGCAGAGTGTATTGTCAGACTTACTTGTCACCTGGATTCTGGAGTCCAGAACAAATGGAAAATGGGCCCAGGGATAATCACTTGAAACTGAGGGGACAGCCCAGGCCGGGGCAGAATGGTGGTCCAGGCCAGGACCAGCGGCTGTCCCCAGATAGAAGCTGGGACTCGTCACCACACAGCCTGCCCAGCCTCCAGTCCCTTTGCAGGGAGAGGGAAGGAGGCTGGGGCAGCCGTGGCACCGAGCTGGTGGCCGGGGATATGAGATGCTGTGTGACCTCACTCGTTTCAATGTCACCGAAAGAGCAGATGCTTCGAGCAGCTGCTTTGCCTCCGGATGTATTGGCAGGAGGGCTTTTAGCAAAGTTGCAGACAGAGCACGGTTGTGTTTTGTCATAATCTCAGCAATTGTATTTTTAGCTCTCAAGGCCTCTGAGGCAACCTGGCCCTGCAGGCAGGAGCCGGGGAGGGACCCACAGAGCTCGGGCACCGGCTGCAGGTCCCACTGAGGCCAGACAGCGCCTGTCAAAGGGCCCAAACACAGGTCTTAGGGGGTCGCACACACCGGAGCGTGGGAAGGCCTGCCAGACAGAGGGACTCACCTCCTGCTGCAGTGCTGGCGTTGCACCCAAGCAGTGAGCGCGTGGGGGCTGTGCCTGCTCAGCAGAGCAGATGAGCCGAGATGCAGCTTGGGGACAGGGGACACTCAGAGGTGCAAGGGGCAGGTTGAGGGGGTTGGGGGAGATGTGGGAGCTCACGGGCCTGGGCCTTTGTCGCCTGTGTCCCCCTCTACCCCCACTGCAGGTCCAGCAGGAGGATCTCTGTGACAGGGGCCTGTGGGTGGTGCCTTGCAGGTTTCCCCTCAAGGTCATTTCTGAGAATGGGGGAGCTGGTCAATGGTGGGGCTGGCGTGGGTGATGGGCCAGGTGCTCCCGGAATAAAGGGGTTCCATTACCAGGGTGCTTGGGTGAGTACCCCCTGATTGAGTGGTGAGTTTGTGGTCCCCCTGATTGGCTGCCCTCAAGAGCCCGGCTGGCCCTTCCTGGCGCTTGTGGGCGGGGCCAGGGGCACCACCTGCCCCACAGGTAAGCAGGACACACAGGTGAGCGAAGAACCGGTGTGCACAGACAGTGAGGGCTCTGGGAGCAACGTGAGTCTGACCGAAGGTGGCAGGGCCCGTCTCCGACTTCTGCCCACCCGCCTCCGGGGCCTGGTGCAGGGTCCGTGAGAAGAGGCCATGGCACTCACCAAGGGGCAGCTCTGGGACACTTAGTGTTCGAGGGGTGCTGCGGTCAGGATTTAATATGGAAAGCAGTCCAGGGTTGACCAGGACAAGGTCATGATGGCCCTACATGTCCCCCCTCCCCCCCCACCCCATCATGGCCAGGCTGCATCTGGTCTCCTGTCCAAGGATGCAGCTCTTGTCCCCAAGAACCGACGTGATGGGCAGCCCCTTATCTCGAGTGTCACTGGGTCGTGGGCCCCTGTCCTCGCCGGCCCGCAGCCCCTCTCCCAAATGGACCAACTTGAGCATGTGCCCAGGAGGCGAGCCCACCGGCCTCCCTCTGTCCTCACAAGCGCAATGCGGCCCCAGACAGGCAGAAGGTCTGTGTGTGACAGCTCAGCAAATGGCACTAATGAGACAGTGGTGCTGGACAAAGGTGGCATTCAGCGTGCAGGGGGGCCAGCAGTCTGGGACCCCACCTTTGCGCGCCCCGCCCCTCCCCCCCAGCCTGCGTTAATGAGAGGCTCCTCTACGGAGGGCGCCGTGGGCCTGTGTCCGGTCACCCACCCTCAGCCGACGGAGTGTAGCGGAGGCTGAGCCCACCCCCGTGAGGCGCCAGCCCCAACGCAGCTTCACCCCATGCCCCCCACCCAATTTCAGCAAAAGTTCCGCTTTTGCGACTCATCTTGCTCCCCGAGTGGCTCCTGGACGGGAGTGGGGGTGGGGGGCTTCCTTCGCAGAGCTGGCAGCGGGCCAGGAAGAGGGAGGGGCGGGAAAGACGCGGGGGGGGGGGGGGGGGGCGGCAGAGGCCAGCTCTGCCCGGGCGGGTCTGGGGTCTTGGCCCCACGCACGCGCTGAAAGGGCCCGACGGGACTGTGGTGTTAGACGGGCTCTGACCGTGGGGCCAGGACACAGGAGACCCCGCTGGTGTTCGCTGGAGGAACGGCATCTGGAGGAAGGAGAGAAGGGGGGACGGACACCTGGGCCCTCCCCAGCAGGCGGTCCGCGCAGCAAGGCACTGCCCACGGCCCCTCGGGGGGCTCTCGGCTCCAGCGGTGGGGGGGGGGGCTCTGTCTCCCAGCCCCCAGGCCATGCAGTCGCCCTCCCCAGCCAGCGCAGGTGGGGGTGGGGGGACGCAAGCAGAAACCGTCCCCGTGTGAGTCATCCTCCATCCAAGCTGGAAAGTAGGTCGGGCCGGGAGCGAGGGGCCTGGGCCGCCCCCGGGCGCGGGGAGGGGCGGCCGCCCGGCGGGAGGCGTCGTCGGCTGAGTCACGTCTGTATTTATAGCCCGGAGACGCGGCTCGGCCGGCTCGCCCGGTCGGGGTCCGAGCCCGAAGGGTCACGGCTGCGCACGCGCCCGCCCCGAAGGCAGCCGATCGGCGCTGGGACTCGGGCGGGAACGTGCGGAGGCCACGGCGCCTGCGCCAGCGTCGCCGACGAGGGCTGCGTCCCCTCCCCCGCGCGTGGAGCGGAGTGGCGGCTGCCGCCCCTGGCGCGGAGCGCGCGTCTGTCTTGCGGGGAGCGGGCCTGGGCACCCCGGGAAGGGCCCCCCCCACCCTGGGCCGCGGTGCATACACAGGGCACGACCGGCGGCCTCCGGAAGGGCCCCGCGGGCTCGCTGCGCGCCGTCGGGATTGCGGCCGTGGAGGGCACGACCGGCGTCCCGGGTGACAGCAGGCTCTGTGTGACACGAGTCCCGGATGTCGCCCAGCCTATGGGGACAGCGAGGGGTCAGTTTCTCCCTTGCCCCCTGGGTTCTGGCCAATTACAGGCGAGAACCGGCGGGCGGATGAGATGAAGGCCCCGGATTGCCCTGCCCCGTCCGAGAGGGCACGGGGGTGAGAGCAGGAAGGCCTTCCTGTCACTGGGCCCCCGAGTAGGACGGGCACCCTGGACGGTCCTGCCACAGAGAGGACGCTTTGGGAGGGGGCACTCCCCACCACCCCCTTCTGCACAGCCCCGCTGGGGGTGGGGCAGGGCTGCAGTGACAGATGGTGCCTGAGCCACCCCCCCATGAAATGCCTCTCATGTGTCCACAAACCCCCTCCGGAAGTCCCCAAGGAGAAATAAAAAAAACCAAAGCTAAAGTCGGAAAGGACTGAGGTGGCCGGTTGTTGGGGAATTCACGTTCCAACTCTGGGAGTGAGGTCCCATCTCCCAGCAGTGGTTCAGTGGGGTCAGCGGTTAGCAGGGACCAAGAGGTGACCCCAGGCTCTTACGCAAGCCAGCCCTGAGACATCTATAGGTGTGTGTGGCCCCAGGAGTCTGAACTCAGGCTGCAGGAGCCCAGCAGAGGCCCCCGGGGTCAGAGAGGGACAAGGGTGGAGACTGTTTCAGGTCCCGCCTCACCGGGACTCTGGGCAGCCTGTCTGGCTCCGTGTCTGGGTCCAGGGCCCACAGATGTGACCATCCCCACCAAGAGGTTGGTGATGGCTCCGGGCACAAACTTACCTGGGGGGGTGACCCTCCCCGCAAAACGCACACATGGCCTGTCCCTCTCCCAGGGCACCTTACACCCCTTGGCAGGAGTCCCGTGCATCGCTCAGAAGGTGAGAGCACCCACATACTCAGCCCCACGGGATTCTGATGCGTGAATGTCTAAGTGACAGCTGAAACCACTAAAGCCTTAGCACAAACTGGGGTAACGGTCAGACCCTGCGGGGGGCAGGGCCCAGCATGAGGCTAAATGTCGTGGTTGTAGAGCTGGTGGGACCTATTGATTGTCTGAGACTGACGTTCCTCTACAGCAGATTTAATGCGCAGCGCTCGGGGTGTCGTCAGGCTGGGGGAGGGCTCTCCGCGGGCCTTCTAAGGAGCTGCCCCTGGGTTTGTGCCTCCTCTCCCAGGGCACTTGCTGTGTCTTGCTGGGGAGGCGACTCCCCTGCCCTCAGATTCATCTCGGGTGTGTCCAGGCACATCTGCCGACACGCGGCGGGAACCGGCCTGCTGGCACTGCAGCGCAGCCCGGGCAAGCTGGGTTTGCTCCTGTGCAGATAGGTCCCACCCCAGCAGCGCGCGAGGGGCTGTTCTTTGCTCCAAATCCTTTCAGATAGCGTCTGCCTGCTCTCGGCTCACTCTGTAACCCCCAGTTCTGTTGGCAGGAGCCCTTCCATCCCGGGGCAGGCCTTAGAGGAGCGGCCCTCCGTGCCCGTCTTCCTCGTGGGCACGCCCTGCTTGCGCTCGCCTCGGTGCTGGCCCAGCGTCCTGGCTCCGTCTCCGGGCCTCCTGGCCCTCGCCTCACCTTTATCTCTTTTCATCTGTCTTTTGAGTCCTGGCGTGATTTCTGAGCGTCTCTCAATTCCCGGGTTTGTTTTTCTTGAGTGGCCAGGCCGCCCTGAGCCGTTCTCGCGGCGTTTCAGAGGGGACGAACCCTCTTCTCTGCAAGACCCTCCCCGGGCTCCCCTCAGAGCGAGTCCTGCCCACGGACTTTAGCACTCATGTTACTGACACGAGGTCCCTTTGAGACTTGTCGGGTGCCTAGGTAGGATTTCTGAGCCTGGCTCCCATGCCCTCGAGGGACTGGGTCAGAGGTCGTGGTCCTGCCCCCCGCCCCCCCGCCATGGAACCCCTTTTCTTCCACTGGAGACTCCTCTGCCCTGGCTGCCCCGTCCCTTCCTGAGGGACAACTGGCACTGGGTTTGCCCAGTGCAGGAGTTGGGATGTCAGACCCTTCAGGCCCTGTTGTCTGCTGGTTCTGCCTCATGGGGGACCCCACCCCCAGTCAGTGGAGGGCAGGACAGCAGTGGCCGGGGTTACCCCTGGCCCCTCTCTGGGGTGATGTCCACCCCAACACCAGCCAGGCCAGTGAAGCAACTGGGACTTCTGGGAGTCCTGTCACCATATCCTCCCACCACCACCTGGGGTGAACCTGGGGGCCTCCACTGAACCCCTCTTTATCCCTGCATGTGAGAAATTATGGGGTTGGTGCACCATTGCACTGGGCTGTACAGGGATTCTAGAAACTGAGTAATGTCTCCATGGGAGAGGCATTTTCTCCCACAGACGTTCTTGTCCCTTTGGGTGATTTCAGTGAGAGCTCGGCGGGGGGCAGGTAAAGCCAGGAGCACCCCCATTGTGAGCTGGAAGCCCGTCTGTTTTTAATGCTTCCACTGTGAGGTTTGCAGACACCAGCACCCCATGAGTAGGGACACCCACCTTCCACGACCTGGGGCGTCCTCAAGGCCCCATGGTGGGGCCGATGCCAAGCCTGCAGCAGGCGAAAGGGGACTTGGGTCAGGCCAGGTCCCTGTGGCGCCGGAGCGGAGGGGCCCCCTTGCCCACGCGCCATGGCTGGTGTCTGAGGACTTGTCACGGCTGTGGAACCGTGTGCGAGGGGACAGGCAGAGTTTATAAGAGGTCAGCGGTGGCAGCGGGCCAGTTCCCGCAGGTCTGTGATTTATTTTCCTGTCTGACTTGGTCTGCAGTGGGATTTGCAGCCGCGACGCTCTTGGCCCGGACGCTTGCGTCTTAGGAAACGTCGGGCTGCAGTTTTATTTTTAGCTTCAGGAATGTGACGCTTGATAGTTCCTGAATTTTTTAAGATGGGCCAACTTCAGGGCGAGAACTGTGTCCCTTGACCCCAGGCCAATCCTGGACGCTCCTGTCTAAAGAGGGGGTCCCGGCTGCCCCGCCCTGTGCTCGGAGTCCCTGCCACTGGCCGGGAGGAACCAGAAAGCGCAGCTCTCCAGGCCGGGGCACAGACTTCCCCACCGAAGGGCGCGCTGTGAGTGGCAGCTGCCCGCACCCCCGGGGCCACGCAGACCGGGTGGCCGCCCCACTGGAGCCGGTGGCGAGAACACGGCTGGTGGGACAGGGAGGGTGGAGTGTGTGCATGGGGGACACCGCCCTCAGCGCTGGCACAGCCCGGGACGGCCTGAGTGTGGTGGCCCCGGCCTTCCACACCTGTGCTGGCACCCTGCTGTCAGTAAGTCACCAAGCCAGGGTCAGGGTGCCACGCCCAGCACGGGAGCGAACTCACAGGTGCTGGTCTCATTAGATTGAGCCTGTAATGAGCTAATGAGCGCGTGCAACCTGGGAACCTCCAAGTGCCCACAGGGCGGGGGCCAGCCGTGGGGGACGTGGCCGCAGCAGGGAGGGTCCACACACTCTGCAGCCGCGGGACCTGACCTCACGGGGAGGGTCCACACACTTCCAGCCGCGGGGACATGACCTCACGGGGAGGGTCCACACACTCTCCAGCCGCGGGACCTGACCTCACGGGGAGGGTCC